>JAWPHD010013744.1:0-66108 GCA_037043455.1 Cyrtodaria siliqua | reverse complement strand
ATGACAGTGTAATTGAATTTTTAGTTTATTTGACCTTTTGACCCCCTGAGGGCCCCTGGACTCGGAGCCAAAAATAATAGTGCTCTTGCACGCCGTCATCATATGGTGATGTCATACCCTAAGTTTGGTTGAATTCAGTTCAGCGGTTTAGGAGAAGATGCGGTAACGGACAGACGGACGGACAGACGGACGGAGGGACAGATGGACAAACGGAGGCGATTTTAATATACCCTGTTTTTTCCCCCAAAAACGTGGGTATAATAAGTTACGAATATGTCAAAGGAGATACGAATGAACACACACACATCAGCTGTAGCAAATTGGATACCGTTTGTCGACCCTTACAAACCGCAAGACGTTTAATGGTATTTTCTTTCAACCAGTGTGTCAAAACGTTGGATTATTTAATAAGTAGTATTATATTATTTTTGTGGCTTTATGGATTTGTTAAAAGCGTCAATATTTGTTTATATAGTAAGATATTGGTGGTATTTCATTTAAACAATCAAAATATTATTTCCTGAAATTTACTGTAAATCGGATATTAACACAATGTTGATTTTCCTACCACTAGCCTAGAAATTACACACATATTTTGATTAAAAAATCATATTTTAAACCCGGACAGTTTAAAATAATTTGAATTTATACGAACAGTTATTTCGATTACAATTTGCAATTCTGCCCTCTGTTTTTGAATATCACTCATAATTTAACAAGTTCGAACACTAACAGTAGTATAAAAGTAGAACCGGACATGTAGCATTCACCAAGTACATTCCACCACTAACATACGAAAACAAAGCAAACAGCAACTAGACATGCTAGAAGAATAAATACAAGACAAGTATAAAACTTCGAAAACATAAAAGTGTTCCGCATTGAAACGTTCTGTGGACAAAAGGTTACTATGGGTAGACACCAGATTCCAGGGTGCACCAAATTGCACGATTACCCTATTGTTATCCCAATTTAACGGGCTTAAATCCAAAGATAATCATAACACAAAACTGATCATGTATATATGAATATAAAAAGCAAAACAAGAAATACCCAACGGCTTGTCAGAAGCCAGGTCAACAACAGAATAAACCAGTTAGGGCACACCAAGACAAGCATTAACCGTTACACTCCCTTTCAGGATTTAGGTAGATTTCATCACTGGTCCCCGCACACACCCTGTCTGGTCCTCGCACAACTTAAGATGCAATCATAGTGATTACATGTAAATATGTCAGCCACTAAACTTGCAATAGTGCGTTATAATGATAGAGTTATAACATTTTTAATAAACCTTCTAACAAGTTTAGCAAACATTACGTGGTCCGAGTATTAAATTTCAGACCCCATCCAACCCCTTCTCCGGTTGGCTGGGTATGAAATAAAACCTTAATTTCAGCTTAAAAAGTTTTGCGTATCTTAAAATTAAAACATTTAAAAGGTAATTTTGAACGGGTTATCGCCTTTTCAGTAAAAAATGTTTTTAAACGTCTTTTATTGTCGATATATTCGTTAAAAAATCATGCTAATATAAACTTTCCCATCGCTTAATGGAATTAAAGCGAGACCACGTAATGGATTGTATGAAAGTGATCATGACCAAGGATGATTCGGAGTTTTTTAAACACGTCGGCTAGCAGTCCTTGTCGCAGAATTGTTTTAAATTACTTTCATATCTTAAAAATTGACCAGGGTTACATGCAAAGGGATTTTTATGAAGTTTATGGTAACGTGCAATGGAACATGACTTTAGTTACAAACATGTTATAAATGTTAAAGTCCTCAACTCGACTTCAAGCTCCAGAAATTCGAATAAGTTGAGAAACATATACCCCAAATAAATGTCTCATTGAAGACCCTCGTCTAAGTGGAAATAATTAACAATGTCAAAATTTAAATCATCTATCTTGTCATAAATTTTCCTTATTATTTCTCCACCTTTAATGAGAGATGTAAACCGAAAGCATTGTTGAGTTGAAGTTCTTTAAGATAAACAGAATTAACCATTTTACAAATTGAAGTTGTAGTCTCTGTTCAATATATCATCCAGATACCGAGATGATATTTGCCTGAGTATCTGGTTGTAGAATTAACATAAAACCTCTTTTAAAGAAGTGCAAAATCTGTGACAGGTGTACAGTTAGAACCAACTGTGATACCAACAATTATAGCCATAAACGGTAGATTAATGCCTGACGAAAATATTAACAAAAAGGAAAAGAGGTACTTCACAAACGTCTTGCCATTTGGGTAAATTGCCTTGGTAAAAATGATTTCATATTGTTGGAGACGAGCAACGTAGGTTTTTCTTTAGCAGAAGTATTTTAATTAAGAGCCATACGCTTGCCATATATACGATTGTGCGGTATTGTCGTATTTAAGAAAAGCCATACGTACTCATGGATACAACTAAACGCTTATTGCACATAACAAGAACAGCTCCTGAAGTTTTGACTGACCGACATAATTTATTCTAGAGTTGTCATAAGCTTTAGCACACTATTGTTTTACAAGATCTTTACCGGGTGTCAGACAATAAGTTAAACGTTTGTAGATATTTGTACGAACTACGAGCTAACTTCTCACCTTATTTGTAGTGGTGCAGAAACTTGAATTAGAAATAGAACGGGCTTTATACCGTTGTATGTGTAATCTAGGAATCCAGTACATAGTTGCAAGTGTGTTTTGCTTTTCATCTACCCCAGTCTTGAAATCGGTGTGTCGAGATGTATCGTGGACACATCATCGTCCTTAGTAGATTGATCTGGAGTGCACAAAGTAGTGCTCTCTCGTACCACATTGACATAATGACTGCGTCAGGCAACGATACATTATTAGCTGCTTTATCAGCGGAAACTTACAATATTTGTTATGAAATTCTTGGTAGCCGATTTCAAATGATCACGGACGAAATGTCTCGCAGAAAGTAAAGATGGGTAGCTGTATAAAAGTAAATACGGTTACCCATGTTTTTAAGATTTACTAATTCCAAGTAGAAGTGTGAGTCCGCGTGTACTCAACGACACCATTGTATAATATGCTCTTCAATGAAATGGGCAATCTGAGCACGACACGCATCAAAATCAATTATTGAAGGCAATTTTTGCCTTTAGAAAAAAATGCTGAATACGTATCTATAATATCATAATTACTAGTGATGACATAACCAGCCGAAGCATAGCAACATTACGACATTGCCTAGATATCTTTTCTATGTTAAGGTCAGAAACTATGTTGCTGTAGTTAAAATAATATTTCTAATTGGTATTTATACATATGACGAATTATAAGAGTTTAAATATTTTGAAATTATAGAAAACTAACTTGGTCGTATGGATCGACTTAAATGGTTTTTAACACTGAACGCCGTTTCTCCAGCGATTAGGGGCGTCTTTGACTTGAAATCCCTTGCCCCTTGCCGCTGTGAGTTTGAGTCCTCATCTGTATGCGAGGAAGTCCAGCTGGCTTGTGGAACGTCGGTGGTTTTCCCCAGGTGCCCGCTCTTACACCTGTTCAATTCTTAAGCAAGTGTTGATTTTCTGAATTCATGCTTTATATTTTATCCCGTCATTTTTTAAGTTGGTTAATTCATTACAGAAGTTAACGTGCATTTAAAAAGTTCCAACCAAATTTCAAAGCCAACTTTACATCGATGAAAGTACTTGAATGAGGTAGGTTTTTGATGAATTTATAAACTTTCTCTATGTACTGTAATGCTATGAGGCTATGAGTCTAAGACATATTCAGTTTACTTGATTGCCAGTATAGAAAATTTAGTTTATCTTCTCAACTTCATACAAATGGTACTTATTTGACCGAAGTGAATTATATTTATAAAATAAAATCAGTTTGACCGGGATCGAGGGAAAGGGGATGTATTTTCTTTTTTTCTTCATTTATAATTTTTTTTTTTTTTTTTATGCCGTTAATGCAATTCCAATCGCCGTAGTGGATACAAAGCGCATTTGTCTATACAGACGTATCAAAACGCATAAACGCCGAAGTCATGCGAATCAATTCCTATATATACATATTTTTCCTATAGTTATTTTTCCATCGCCATAGTACAAATGATAATAATACAAAACGTGCTGGAGAGACGACTACGGTGCGTGTATTTTCAGACACGGGAAAAGCCATTTTCTATTCAGACACATTGGATGCGCTTGATGAGTGAAAAGTGAATTTCATTCAAAATAAGACTCTAGTTTTATTAACAGAAAATACAAATTAGATGTAAATATCCAGATATTAAAGCAAAACATAGATGGAAACATAATATTTTTGTTCAACATTTCAACCTTCCAAATGGCAACTTGAAATCAAACAATATTTAAAACTTACTGCAAAAAAATACCAATTAAGCGTACATTTAAACATGGGCACATAACGTAGGATAAGATAGTAATACATACTACCGTTGGACTGAATCCAGACTATAGAAAAGAAGTTGAATATAAAAGTGTAGGTCCTGGATATGGACATTTGATTAAACAGTTAATGGTTTTGCTCGTGTACTAAATGACCATAAACACATGTGTACTTAATTGGTCAATCAGTTTATAAACAATTAAACAAGTTGGTCTTCGATGAATTTGCAAAATAGTTTTTATGATAAAGATGTATATGATTCAAGAGATTTAAACCCACCAACACAAATCGTCCCGTTGTCTTTGTTATGAAAATAACGCACTAATTAAACTACAAACGCTTATGTCTCTTTTATTACTCGATTGTTTTAATTGTGTGTAATACATAGCTCCATGGGTTCAAAGTGTCATTAAATATATTTGCTAAATACCGTACATGAACAAAACACGTACTTAAACGATGTTTAAATTCTGAATTGAACGGCACGAACTGAGTAAACCGAAAACGTTCAAAATGAAATAGTACCATGCACGTTTCAAGGTCGTGGAAATGCTGGCAAAGTCACGTATTCAACATGCAGTCATGACTTAGGTGTGAGAAGTTAGCTCGGAGTTCGTAGTTCGGCGTTCGACATTCGTTCTGTTACGGATTTGTTACAGATTTGTCAGCACGGAGTTCAACATTCATTTGTCAGCAGCGAGTTCGACATTCAAACCCAACACGAAGTTCGACATTCGCAGCTCGGAGTTCAACATTCGAACCCAACACGGAGTTCGACATTCGCAGCACGGAGTTCAACATTCGAACCCAACACGGAGTTCGACATTCGCAGCACGGAGTTCAACATTCGAACCCAACACGGAGTTCGACATTCGCAGCACGGAGTTCAACATTCATTTGTCAGCAGCGAGTTCGACATTCAAACCCAACACGGAGTTCGACATTCGCAGATCGGAGTTCAACATTCGAACCCAACACGGAGTTCGACATTCACAGCACGGAGTTCAACATTCGAACCCAACACGGAGTTCGACATTCGCAGCACGGAGTTCAACATTCGAACCCAACACGGAGTTCGACATTCGCAGCAAGGAGTTCAACATTCATTTGTCAGCAGCGAGTTCGACATTCAAACCCAACACGGAGTTCGACATTCGCAGCTCGGAGTTCAACATTCGAACCCAACACGGAGTTCGACATTCGCAGCTCGGAGTTCAACATTCGAACCCAACACGGAGTTCGACATTCGCAGCTCGGAGTTCAACATTCAAATCCAACACGGAGTTCGACATTCGCAGCTCGGAGTTCAACATTCGAACCCAACACGGAGTTCGACATTCGCAGCTCGGAGTTCAACATTCGAACCCAACACGGAGTTCGACATTCGCAGCTCGGAGTTCAACATTCGAACCCAACACGGAGTTCGACATTCGCAGCACGGAGTTCAACAATCGAACCCAACACGGAGTTCGACATTCGCAGCACGGAGTTCAACATTCGAACCCAACACGGAGTTCGACATTCGCAGCACGGAGTTCAACATTCATTTGTCAGCAGCGAGTTCGACATTCAAACCCAACACGGAGTTCGACATTCGCACTTCGGAGTTCAACATTCGAACCCAACACGGAGTTCGACATTCGCAGCACGGAGTTCAACATTCATTTGTCAGCAGCGAGTTCGACATTCAAACCCAACACGGAGTTCGACATTCGCAGCTCGGAGTTCAACATTCGAACCCAACACGGAGTTCGACATTCGCAGCACGGAGTTCAACATTCGAACCCAACACGGAGTTCGACATTCGCAGCACGGAGTTCAACATTCGAACCCAACACGGAGTTCGACATTCGCAGCACGGAGTTCAACATTTATTTGTCAGCAGCGAGTTCGACATTCAAACCCAACACGGAGTTCGACATTCGCAGATCGGAGTTCAACATTCGAACCCAACACGGAGTTCGACATTCGCAGCACGGAGTTCAACATTAGAACCCAACACGGAATTCGACATTCGCAGCACGGAGTTCAACATTTGAACCCAACACGGAGTTCGACATTCGCAGCACGGAGTTCAACATTCATTTGTCAGCAGCGAGTTCGACATTCAAACCCAACACGGAGTTCGACATTCGCAGCTCGGAGTTCAACATTCGAACCCAACACGGAGTTCGACATTCACAGCACGGAGTTCAACATTCGAACCCAACACGGAGTTCGACATTCGCAGCACGGAGTTCAACATTCATTTGTCAGCAGCGAGTTCGACATTCAAACCCAACACGGAGTTCGACATTCGCAGATCGGAGTTCAACATTCGAACCCAACTCGGAGTTCGACATTCGCAGCTCGGAGTTCAACATTCGAACCCAACACGGAGTTCGACATTCGCAGCACGGAGTTCAACATTCGAACCCAACACGGAGTTCGACATTCGCAGCACGGAGTTCAACATTCGAACCCAACACGGAGTTCGACATTCGCAGCACGGAGTTCAACATTCATTTGTCAGCAGCGAGTTCGACATTCAAACCCAACACGGAGTTCGACATTCGCAGTTCGGAGTTCAACATTCGAACCCAACACGGAGTTCGACATTCGCAGCACGGAGTTCAACATTCGAACCCAACACGGAGTTCGACATTCGCAGCACGGAGTTCAACATTCATTTGTCAGCAGCGAGTTCGACATTCAAACCCAACACGGAGTTCGACATTCGCAGCTCGGAGTTCAACATTCGAACCCAACACGGAGTTCGACATTCGCAGCACGGAGTTCAACATTCATTTGTCAGCAGCGAGTTCGACATTCAAACCCAACACGGAGTTCGACATTCGCAGCTCGGAGTTCAACATTCGAACCCAACACGGAGTTCGACATTCGCAGCACGGAGTTCAACATTAGAACCCAACACGGAGTTCGACATTCGCAGCACGGAGTTCAACATTCGAACCCAACACGGAGTTCGACATTCGCAGCACGGAGTTCAACATTCATTTGTCAGCAGCGAGTTCGACATTCAAACCCAACACGGAGTTCGACATTCGCAGCTCGGAGTTCAACATTCGAACCCAACTAGGAGTTCGACATTCGCAGCACGGAGTTCAACATTCATTTGTCAGCAGCGAGTTCGACATTCAAACCCAACACGGAGTTCGACATTCGCAGCTCGGAGTTCAACATTCATTTGTCAGCAGCGAGTTCGACATTCAAACCCAACACGGAGTTCGACATTCGCAGATCGGAGTTCAACATTCGAACCCAACACGGAGTTCGACATTCGCAGCTCGGAGTTCAACATTCGAACCCAACACGGAGTTCGACATTCGCAGCACGGAGTTCAACATTCATTTGTCAGCAGCGAGTTCGACATTCAAACCCAACACGGAGTTCGACATTCGCAGCTCGGAGTTCAACATTCGAACCCAACACGGAGTTCGACATTCGCAGCTCGGAGTTCAACATTCGAACCCAACACGGAGTTCGACATTCGCAGCACGGAGTTCAACATTCATTTGTCAGCAGCGAGTTCGACATTCAAACCCAACACGGAGTTCGACATTCGCAGCTCGGAGTTCAACATTCGAACCCAACACGGAGTTCGACATTCGCAGCACGGAGTTCAACATTCGAACCCAACACGGAGTTCGACATTCGCAGCACGGAGTTCAACATTCGAACCCAACACGGAGTTCGACATTCGCAGCACGGAGTTCAACATTCATTTGTCAGCAGCGAGTTCGACATTCAAACCCAACACGGAGTTCGACATTCGCAGCTCGGAGTTCAACATTCGAACCCAACTAGGAGTTCGACATTCGCAGCACGGAGTTCAACATTCATTTGTCAGCAGCGAGTTCGACATTCAAACCCAACACGGAGTTCGACATTCGCAGCTCGGAGTTCAACATTCATTTGTCAGCAGCGAGTTCGACATTCAAACCCAACACGGAGTTCGACATTCGCAGATCGGAGTTCAACATTCGAACCCAACACGGAGTTCGACATTCGCAGCTCGGAGTTCAACATTCGAACCCAACACGGAGTTAGACATTCGCAGCTCGGAGTTCAACATTCGAACCCAACACGGAGTTCGACATTCGCAGCTCGGAGTTCAACATTCGAACCCAACACGGAGTTCGACATTCGCAGCTCGAAGTTCAACATTCGAACCCAACACGGAGTTCGACATTCGCAGCTCGGAGTTCAACATTCGAACCCAACACGGAGTTCGACATTCGCAGCTCAGAGTTCAACATTCGAACCCAACACGGAGTTCGACATTCGCAGCTCGGAGTTCAACATTCGAACCCAACACGGAGTTCGACATTCGCAGCTCGGAGTTCAACATTCAAAATTTCAAAATCAAAATTCAAAATTTCAAAAATTCCAGAATTTCAAATTTCAAAATTTCAAAATTTCAAAAATTCAAAATTTCAAATTTTCCAAAATTTCAAATTTTCCAAAATTCCAAAATTTCAAAATTTCCAAAATTTCAAAATTCAAAATTCAAAATTTCAAAAATTCCAAAATTTCAAAATTCAAAATTTCAAAATTTCAAAATTTCAAATTTTTCAAATTTTCCAAAATTTCAAAATTTCCAAAAGTTCAAAATTTTCAAAATTTCCAAAATTTTCAAAATTTCCAAAATTTCAAAATACAAAATTTAAATTTCACAATTCAAAATTTAAAAAATTCCAAAATTCAACATTAGAATTCAACTCCGAGTTCGACATTCGCAGCTCGGAGTTCAACATTCGAATCCAACTCGGAGTTCGACATTGCCAGCTCCGAGTTCGACATTCAAACCCTACCCGGAGTTCGACATTCGCAGCCCGGTGTTCAACATTCCAACCCAACTCGAAATTCAACATTTAAACAATTCAAAATTTAAATTTCAAAATTCAAAATTTAAATTTCAAAATTCAAAATTTCCAAAATTTAAAATTCAAAATTTCAAAATTTCCAAAATTTCAAAATTTAAATTGCACAATTCCAAATTGCAAAATTCAATGTTTAAAATATTCCAAAGTTCAAAATTTAAATTTCAAAAAATTCAAAATTTAAATTTCAAAATTCAATTCAAAATTTAAAATAATCCAAAATTCAAAATTTAAAATTTCAAAATTCAAAAAATTCAAAATTTGAGTTCAACAGCTCGGAGTTCAACATTCAAACCCAACTCGTAGTTCGACATTGCCAGCTCGGAGTTCAACATTCAAATCCAACTCGGAGTTCGACATTCGCAGCTCGGAGTTCAACATTCGAACCCAACTCGGAGTTCGACATTCGCAGCTCGGAGTTCAACATTCGAACCCAACACGGAGTTCGACATTGCCAGCACGAAGTTCAACATTCAAATCCAACTCGGAGTTCGACATTCGCAGCTCGGAGTTCAACATTCGAACCCAACTCGGAGTTCGACATTCGCAGCTCGGAGTTCAACATTCAAATCCAACTCGGAGTTCGACATTCGCAACTCGGAGTTCAACATTCAAATCCAACTCGGAGTTCGACATTCGCAGCTCGGAGTTCAACATTCGAACCCAACTCGGAGTTCGACATTGCCAGCTCGGAGTTCAACATTCAAATCCAACTGGAGTTCGACATTCGCAGCTCGGAGTTCAACATTCGAACCCAACACGGAGTTCGACATTCGCAGCTCGGAGTTCAACATTCGAACCCAACTCGGAGTTCGACATTCGCAGCTCGGAGTTCAACATTTAAACCCAACATGGAGTTCGACATTGCCAGCTCGGAGTTCGACATTCGAACTCAACTCGGAGTTCGACATTCGCAGCTCGGAGTTCAACATTCGAACCCAACTCGGAGTTCGACATTGCCAGCTCGGAGTTCAACATTCAAACATAACTCGGAGTTCGGTATTCGCAGCTCGGAGTTCAACATTCAAACGTAACTCGGAGTTCGGTATTCGCAGCTCGGAGTTCAACATTCGAACCCATCTCGGAGTTCAACATTCAAACCCAACTCGGAGTTCGACATTCCCAGCTCGGAGTTCGACATTCGACATTTGAAACCAGCTCGGAGTTCAACATTACTAACTCGGAGTTCGACATTCCCAGATCTGAGTGCGACATTTGACATTTGAACCCAGTTCGGAGTTCAACATTCATAGCTCGGAGTTCAACATTCGAACCCATCTCGGAGTTCGCCATTCCCTGCTCGGAGTTCGACATTCGACATTTGAACCCAGTTCGGAGTTCGACATTCAAACCAAGCTCGGAGTTCGACATTGCCAGATCGGAGTTCAACATTCAAACCCGACATTGCCAGCTCGGCGATCAACATTCAAACCCAACTTGGAGTTCGACATTCCCAGCTCGGAGTTCGACATTCGACATTTGAACCCAGCTTGGAGTTCAACATTTCGAGTTTGGAGTTCGACATTCAAACCCAACACGGAGTTCGACATTCCCAGCTATGAGTTCGACATTCGAATCCAACTCGGAATTCGATATTCCCATTTCGGAGTTCGATATTCGAACCGGAGTTTGACATTTCCAGCTCAAAGTTAGACATGGGACAGCCACATAAACAAGCGCATATAAGAAGTAAGTTTCTTCAAGACTGAAAAAACTTACATATAGATATCGCTCTCGCTAATGGCTGCAGCTCCAAAGCGTAATGCTGGTCCAAAGTTCATGTTACGCATATTCAATTATAGATTTTTTTAAAAACCCTGAATAAAGCTGTACTTTTATTGGCACATATACATAATTATATCACCTGAACACATGGATAGAGTTTTGATAAACGGTTTTATTGTGTACTTTTGCCGTTATCTGGCGGTTTAGTTCCTTTAAATAATACACGTAGACGGGTTGTGAATAAGATATACACAGTTTGAACTTTCAAATGAATGACGTCTGAATGTCTATTAACGCAAGTAACACAATAGCATATTAACAAATCATATCAAAGCAGAATATCAATCTAAAGCCTTTTCAGTCCATGGATGTGTAAATCAACATGTACTTAAACAGCGCTACGAATTTCCTTGTCAACAATCGCTAAGTTACAGTAGATAGAACCCGAGAACTTAAGCGTTTGATGAATCAAGTAGGGTGCGTTCATCTTGTCAAAATGAAAGACACGTGTTGAAAATAATTAATACCTACCAATACATCATCTGATATACATACCGAGTAAAAATAAAAGGTACCCACTGCTTATGCTGGCATTTCCATAGTCCAGTATATTTTAGTGAGCCATACAAGAATGTCCACTGTATGTTATATATGTCAGAAACTTCAAAGGGCATTAGTCATTTAAACACTGGTCAAATCAAAAATCGTTCTTTTTAGCTTTCATCTTCACCTCATAACAACTGAGAGCATGACAACTATTTAAACAAAACCAGTAAACTGAATGAGGAGTAAAACAGACGATGATTTCTTCTCGATATGTTAAAAGTTTCAAAATCAAAAAGCCATGAGTTACAAAAACAATCGAACCGTAAATATTTTCTTTCGCTACTAAATCAGATATAGTCATCGTGCCAAATATTAAAACAATCCATCTAAAAATGGATAAGGAGTTAGACACACCATATTTCCGTTTATAATTTATATATGAGAGTTTTTCAGATAATACGTGAACTTTTTCTATATCGCAACTCATAAGAAATCAAATGATTTAAACAGAAATTCGATAACATATCTTGTTACGTTCCCATGAATGATCTAAGAGGGCGAGAGGCCCATGTAGGGAGCAGTTCAAAATGTGACATCATTATTTTATAACTGAATTTCGGGACTGGAAATTGAAATTGAAAGGAAATTCGATAGCAAAAATACACAAAACTAAAGTAGTATTGTCAATGGTGTTCCAATGATGAAATTTAATGAATATTGAACAAGGATAAACGTGATCAATATAAATAAGTAGGCGTACACTTCCTTGCTTTTTAGTTGAAATTGACGATGTCAGAAATGCACGGAGCACTAAAATGTTAACTAAATATTATTATATTTGTAAAAAACAAAAAAGTTAAAATAAAAGTGAAATATAACAATATTAAAGTTTAAATACTTACATATTTTCTTAAAAATATTTGTGTTACCAAATTAATAACACTGGTATATATTAAATTAATGTCTTTTTGGAAAATGACTGCTATTTGTTTTCTTAGTACTTTGAATATTTATGCCAAACTCGATCAGCTACAGAAGATCTTTTTCCAACAATACTATACAGTTTCATTTAACGCAAATCATGAATAATGCAATGATCAAAATAAATAGCAATTATGTTTACTACTTATAACATGTTTCATCATTGATAACGTAATGTTGTTGTTGGTTTTCAAGGCGACGTTATAGCACACAATGACGTGCTCTGTTGAACCGTAAATTTCACAAAAATCGCACGAATATGTCACAAATTTGTGAAATTTACGTTTGGCATCTTTACCCCTAGTAGAGCAAAAACGTATTTTTCACATGTTAAAACAGCATGAAAAAAATGCAATAAATGATTGTTTAGACGAAAACGTCACATGTACATACAGATCGGCGAAAATATAACATTATTTGAAAAATAGGCGAAGCACAACACAACACGACAGAACAGAACAGAACAGAACAGAGAACAGAACATAACAGAACAGAATATAATAGAATATAATTGAATTCCCATTAATGGTGTACAGTTTTAACGGCAACAATGTATTAATTTGGCTTGTGTACAGCTGTACGGTCTACTTTTTTGTTTTTCTCTCATACAATCCATTAGGAAGAGACAGCGAAGCGCGAAATAACTTTGAAAATTTCAATCGTGTTCTTCGCGCTTCCCGTCAGTGCGTCTTCGTGCTCCATCATCGTGTTTTCGTGCATTGCCTAAAGGCCGATGCTCCAAGCGGAAGCTGCGATGACGATGCGTGATGGTGCAATGGCGATGCGTGAAGGTGCGATGGCGTTGCGCGAATGTGCAACAGTGATGCGCGAAGGTGCTATGGCGGTGCCAGAAGATGTAATGACGATGCACGAAGATGCGATGGCGGTGCCCGAAGGTGCGATGGCGAAGCGCAAAGGTGCGATGGCGTTTCGCGAATGTGCAATGGCGATGCGCGAAGGAGCAGCCATCGCACCTTCGCGCTTCGTCGTCGCATCTTTTCGCTTCGTTATCGATACATCGGGCTTCTATAGTCTTTTTTATGATAGCAGACATGACAGACCTCAATCTCTACCCAGAGTTGTCGTTCCTTGCATACACCTACATCTCTGTCGACGTCTCAACAAATACAAAGAACCTTGGCAAACAATGAAAAACGGTGGTAATGCAAAATTTCTTGATGACACGAATATTTTTCTGAATTAATTTCATATGAAATGCTTATATTACTAAGAAAACAATTTTCGGTTTGAATGTTTTAAATATACAGTAAATTATGCTCAGGATTATATTGCGGCAGAATAACGGTTTGTACTTTGGCAAATCCCTCCGCCGTCAAAACTTTAAAATAGGCACCACCAAATCATCCCCATAGCGTAACAGAACAGCGATTTGCTTACCAGCACTTTCCAATATCACATAGATCTTAACAACCTACTTAAATTAAGCAGATAATAAGTCGTGTTTCTTTCGATTGTTTACATGTCAGTCAACGGCCGATAGTTGGTGGTGTCACGGTGTTGAAGTTCTGTTGCTATTTTTATATTTTAGCTATGGTCATGTGACAAATCATCATGTGATCGCAGACTACTTTCTTAGACGTTGACAGAGGTCAATGTAATGGCCTCTGGGAGAGATTGGACAGACCTAACGATAGGTATTGATAAAAATACTTTACATCATTTGGTCCGTTAAATGGGAGAGTTTTAATAACTTGACGTTTGATGCAAAAATAACATAGAACAGTCGTAAAGGTAAAATCGCGCAACGTTTACCATATTTTAATGATTACATGTTTGTCCGTAAACGAAACAAATGAAAATATCAATACAGGTAAATCCCTTTCATAAAGGTTCAGTACCTACGAATGTGTCCATACTACATGGGTGCCCCTGCTTTAGTGTGACCTTGACATTGAAGGTAGCCGCCTGGCGGTTGCATGCTTGTGTTATGAGGAATAACTGTGTCATGAGTAATTTGAAAATCGGTCTATGTATGTGGAATATACAGAGCGGACACGAATGTCCATACAAACTCTATGACCTCTAAACGCGCAGCGGCATTGACCATGAATATAGCCGCCCGGCCGTTGCGCCCTGCGCACCATTGTTTTATATGAGGAATATTTGTGCGAAAGTTATGGAGCCGACATGAAATTTCGGACGGACAGGCGCACGCTCGGACGGAGAGGGGTAACACATTTATGTGCCATAACGTCGTCAAATGGCACGTGCATAAATTATGCAGTGCGAGCTAAAGTAATCGATTTTGGCAAGTTATCTGTCTGTCCGTAAATATCTGTAGCAAAACCACATCGCAAATCTACATAAACATATCCGTTGAAAAGCTAGAATGATTTAAAAAGTAACTCGCCGCAATATATCCAAACGATTCGCAAAATGCATTTTTTCTTTCCCGGTGGTAAAGGTCAAAGCGCAACATTCATGATAAGTTGTATCTTTAATCAGAGTATACTAGTATAGAGACTAAGTAGCCGACATTTAGTGGTTCCCGGATAGCTCGGTAGAGCATAGTCGTTACCAGCTATGGGCTTGTTAAAACTAAGGGGCTAACTAAGGTGTTAAAACCCAGGAAATCGTCAAATTATCCAATAATGGTACGTGACACTCTGTCGACCTAAAATGAATCAACGTACCAAGATTGGTACCTCTAGGTGCTGTAGTATAATCTATGGATTATGATCCTTACTAGCTTTTTCTATTTCTGACATTGAAGGTCAAGATCACAGTGACCCAGTTTTGGCACCCAACATATCAGCATCTCCCAATATGTATCCACATACCAAATTTGGTACTTGCATGTGCTGTATTATATGAGGTATTGCTCGGAAAACTAATAGAAAAATCATTGCTAAATCAGGGGCGCATAACTCTGCTTTTAATGATCGTATCTAAGCAAAAGTTTAACATGACCAAATGCAATATGACATTTTTGCTAAATCGAGGGCTATAACAACTCTGGCGTTTCTAGCCCATACTCGATCTTGACCGAGATCTTATAGTCATACACATTCTGTCCAAATATTATTAAGATTGGTCTTGAAATAAAGCCTCTAGAGTGTTAACAAGATCAAATACAGTTTCTTGCTAAATCAAGGGTAATAACTCTGATGTTACTAGACCGATATGACCGAAACTCGAACTTGGCTTGCATTTTAAAAACATTCACATTCTGTCTTAATATGATTCAGATTGGTCAATAATTGACTCTACTGTAGTGTGTTAACAAGGTAGAATATGGCATTTTTGCTAAATCATGGGCCATAACTCTGGTCATACTTGTACGATCTGCCCCATAATCGAACTTGGCCGAGATCTTTTGGTCATATATGTTTTATCCAAGGAAGGTCAAGATTGCTTGAAAAATGTGGCCGCTAGACTGTTAACATACCAATTGTAGGGTATAAGCGATAAACTGATCCTGTCAGCTGGCTGTGAAAAATACGTTCGTATGAAAAAGTAAAAAAAAAGTCAAACGCATATGTCACATCTTCGATTAGTGACATTTACGGCCGTATTTGTAACAAAAGTGTGAAGAATTCGCACGAATTCCTCACACGTGTGAAGAATTCGTTTCTGTGAAATTTACGGTTCAACAGTGCTCTGTGGCGGCTGCACAATGGTATTGTAAAGAATCATATTTCTTGAAATCTATTTCAAATAATTGTATCTTATTTACTGATACAAAAGAAAATAGAAAGTGTAGTTTATATATAAACTACACTTTCTATTTCATTTGATACCAGTAAATATGATACAATTACTTCAAATATATATATATATATATAAATATATTTATTTATATTTATCAGTCAAAAATCAAAGGGTCAAAACTCAGTTAAAAATGATTATGATATATCAAAACTCATTTTCTTCGCTATCATCTTCACATCGCATTTAGTCAGCGTGCCAATTATTAACATTTAGTGTCAAAACCTTGTTGCATAATATATTAATCTACACAATTCAAATATAATATTAACAAATATTTGTTTTGAATAATCGTAACCGAAACACCTCAGACCACAAGGTTTCAAATAAAAAATATAAAGTCTTCCGACTTCTACTTATTTTAACAATTCTAATACGCCCGCACTATATAGCCTAGTTTAAAATATCTCGTTATATTGAACGATATATCACTGTAATTTTTGCAACGTTAGGAGAATAAGCATTGCGCTTTGCGCATAGCGCATTGTAACGTATGCAACGTTAGATGGTTAGGAGAGAAAGCAAAGCAATGCGAAAGATTTCAGATGTGTGCGTTATTTTCACATTTTAGGGGTATTAGAATAGAAATAGAACATCGTTTACGGTGAATTATCTATAATATATCACGGTTTGTCGTTCAATTGTAAACAATAATTTCACTCGCCCTTCGGGCTCGTGAAATTATTGTTTACACCGAAGGGCGAGTGAAATTATTGTTTACATATTAAACGATAATTCACAGTAAACGATGTTCTATTTCTTAATTCAACTGCCATACCAACAAAGTATCGGTTTCCAAATCGTACTTGGAACACCTTATGCTACAAGGTGGCCTTCTTTTGAAACAGTTGCTAATAATATTTTTCAAAAAATATTGACACAACTGTAATAAACTAAAAAGATTACGTTTTAAAAAGATAACAAAGCTATAAAGCGAGTTGAATACAATGGATATACTTGCGCGGTTCTAAAAAAGCTGAAATATGTTGATCAGCCGTTAAATAACATTCCAAACCGATAATAGATGTGTTAACTATTATATGTGTGTGAAGTTGGCTCTGCGTTGGCTCTGCGTTCTACGTTCTCCGTTCTACATTCAACTTGAGTTCTCCGTTCTACATTCAACTAGAGTTCTCCGTTCTACATTCAACTTCAGTTTTCCGTTCTACATTCGAACCCAGTTCTCCGTTCTACAGTCGACTCCAGTTCTCCGTTCTACATTCGACTTGAGTTATCCGTTCTACATTCGACTTGAGTTCTCCGTTCTACATTCGACTCCAGTTCTCCGTTCTACATTCGACTTGAGTTCTCCGTTCAACATTTAACTTGAGTTCTCCGTTCAACATTCAACTTGAGTTCTCCATTCTACATTCAACTGCAGTTCTCCATTCTACATTCTAACCTAGTTCTCCGTTCTACATTCGACTTCAATTCTCCGTTCTACATTCGACTCCAGTTCTCCGTTCTACATTCAACTTGAGTTTTCCGTTCTACATTCGACTTGAGTTCTCAGTTCAACGTTTAACTTGAGTTCTCCGTTCAACATTCGACTCCAGTTCTCCGTTCTACATTCACCTTGAGTTCTCCGTTCTACATTCGAATTGAGTTCTCCGTTCTACATTCGCCCTGAGTTCTCCGTTCTTCATTCGACTCTATTTCTCCGTGCTACGAAAAATTCAAAAAAATATATTTGTTAAAAAAATGACCCAAACCCCCAAAACATCCCCCCACTCCCCCAAAAAAAAACTCCCAAAAAAGAAATTCAATTTCTTTTCCCGTGTTATTTATGTTTTAAGTTTTCTTGAAAATTTGTCCCAGAGTGAAAATTTGTCCCAGAGAAATATAGTTAGTCTTAAAATATGTTTGTTTTTCAACAAATAACACGAAAAAAAAGAACTTTAACTTTTTTTATTTTGTTTTATTTAATTTTAGTTTTTTTTTTGTTTTTTTTTTTAAATTAAGTTCCCAAAACCGATACAGCAACCTGTGTCTATGAAAGTTTCGATCAAATCTGATTATTTAAAACAGAATAACAATTCAGTGGTGTCTAAATAAACATGTTTATTTTATGATAAGCAATGAAATACTGTGTTTTATCAGTGAAATAAAAGTGTTATTCCACACTGTGGAATATAGAGTTTTATTCGCACAGTAGCTGCCACTTTTTGAATGTTCAACCAACACAAATGCATGCACAGTAACACGGATCACAAGATATTCCTACTGTTATATCCACTGTTTGTTTAATTACCATTTTTCTGTGACGTTAATGGTTTCAAAAAAGGTGATGTCATGTAACGTTTCGTTAGGTCATCGTGACTTGGAAAGAAGCGTGTGTAAAACGGTTTATTTACTGAAATTACTTAGATAATTGTTTGTAAAATCATAAAATAAAAAGAAAATTTGTTGTTTTATCATGAATAACATATTTTATTTCATCTCGAAGAGAGAAATCTTTGATATTTTCACTCATGCTTCGCATTCGTTAAAATATAACGTTTTCTCACTTCTCGATGAAATAAAATATGTTATTCACTCCAAAACAACAAATATCTTCTATTTCTTTATTTCATCATATCATTAATAATAATTCACGGACATAGTGAATCACTAAAAGCCTTTCGAAATAGTTGTTGCTATATACTATTATATTTAATAAAGCAATACTCATATAGTCTTCACGTTTTATTTCAAGTAAAATCAAACAAACCAATGCCGTAAACCAGAACGTTTTCCCACAATATGATAAACTATACTGAAGGGAAAAAGAAACGCGACACGGGAATTTCCGCTTTATATTGTATGTAGAATATGCTGCTGTTAATCGAATGGTGCATGGCTGCGTAAGACCTTCCCTTTCGAAAAAAAAAGACTAAAACAACACATAACACTGCAAATAGTATTCCTTCAAATATTGACAGAGTTCGCGTTTGGCTCAAGCATGTGAGCAAACTTAGGATGCAAACTTAGGATGCAAACTTTTGCAAACTCTTTACGTTAAATACAGTACTGAAGTGGCTCAATTTTTCAAAGAGGAATTTCAACATTTATGAATTTCTTGTTAAAAAGTGTACTGTGATAAAAACGTCTGTAACATCACAGTTGTGCCTTTCTCTAACTAACTGCAAGTTTTTTCTTACAAAACATCTTGGGATTTCTTTGGAATATTATGTGGAATTAAGTGTGCAGCATATACAATATAAAGCAGAAATTCCAGTGTCTCGTTTTTTCCCCCTTCTTTATATTTTATTAGGTTAAGCAAAGCGAATTCTGTAGACACATACGACTCCAGTTCTCCGTTCTACATTCGAACCTAGTTCTCCTTTCTACATTCGAATGCATTTCTCCGTTCTACGTTTAACTGCAGTTCTCCGTTCTACATTCGACTCCAGTTCTCCGTTCTACATTCAACTTCCGTTCTCCGTTCTGCATTCAACTTCATTTCTCCGTTCTACATTCGACTCCAGTTCTCCGTTCTACATTCAGCTGCAGTTCTCCGTTCTACATTCGAGCTCAGTTCTGCGTTCAACATTCGGACACAGTTCTGCGTTCAACATTCGGACCCAGTACTGCGTTCAACATTTGAAGCCAGTTCTGCTTTGAGCATTTGAACCAAGTTCAGCATTTTAATAATGTTTCTTCCGTTTTACATTCGACTTGAGTTCTCCGTTCTACATTCAAATTTAGTTCTCCGTTCTACATTCAACTGCAGTTCTCCGTTCGACATTCAACTTCAGTTCTCCGTTCTACATTCGACTCCAGTTCTCCGTTCTACATTCGAACCTAGTTATCCGTTCTACATTCGAACCCAGTTCTCCGTTCTACATTCGATTCTAGATCTCCGTTCTACATTTGAACCCAGTTCTCCGTTCTACATTCAACTTGAGTTCCCGTTCTACATTCGAACCCAGTTCTCCGTTCTACATTCGATTCCAGTGCTCCGTTCGACATTCAGCTTCAGTTCTCCGTTCTACATTCGACTCCAGTTCTCCGTTCTACATTGAACTGCAGTTCTCCGTTCTACATTCGAACGCAGTTCTCCGTTGAGTTATCCGTTCTACATTCGTCTCCAGTTCTCTGTTCTACATTCAACTTCAGTTCTCCGTTCTACATTCGACTCCAGTTCTCCGTTCTACATTCAACTGCAATTCTCCGTTCTACATTCGAACGCACCTCTCCTTCAACATTTGGACCAGTTCTGCGTTCAACATTTGGACCAGTTCTGCGTTCAACATTCGAAGCCAGTACTGCGTTCAACATTTGAAGCCAGTTCGGCTTTGACCATTTGGACCAAGTTCAGCATTTTAATAATGTTTCTTCCGTAATGAAAGAATTATAAAATGCAACTGATTCGATTAAAGCAGCACTGTTCATATCATTACATATTTCAGAAAGCTTTGTTGACTTTAAACATTTAGCGGTTAACGGATTCCTCGAAACGCTATATGTTAAATTTTATAACATTTAACGTTTAGAGGAAGTTTTAACATTTAGCGGAATTTTAACATTTAGCGGTGCTACACAGAGTTAGGATACGTACAAATACAGTTCATATTGGATTATAGCAAAACGTTACTGTACATACACATGAGGTAACATTAATGACAACCAGTTTGTAATGTCAGGGACAATTGTTTGAACATATGGATATTTAGTCATGTTTAAGTAATGATGTGTAAGATGCAATGTATCAAATGTGCCGTGCTCTATCGCTAATAAATATTACCGTGTGTATTGCCGTAATAGTCAAATTCGCAAAGTATGATTAAGGTAACATCATATACACAGACAGTAACATTAAAGACAATTTTATTATAGCACGAATCACTCGTTTTCGTGTTAGATATTGTGTTCTTTTTGTTTTTTAAAAATTGTGAAAGTGTATTAAGCTTCCCAGAATAACTCCACAAAGCAACTACTGTAATGACTGATGCAAAACTGATAAAACCTCTGGAGTAGTCTTAGGTGTAACAGCGTCATTGATGTTACCCAATTTTACAATAACACAAGTGATCCATATGAAAATAATAAGTGGTCTTATTTTGTTTTAAAGCAGATGTGCACACGTATCATGCATTACAAATTGTTGCCATTAATCCTATAGTCATAACTGGGTGTGCAAAACTGATAATATGTCTAGAGTTGTCTTTGGTTTTAGAAAATGTGTCGTTGATATTACCAGTTTTCACAGGAACACCAGTTTAACGATTTGAAAATACCAAATGGTTTACTGTTTGTATTAAAACAGATGTGCCAAAATGGTACAGTTATTCCAAAATGACGCCACTACACGTTTACCGTGATAACTGTGACGCACAACTAATATGTATGGAATGGTCATTGGTGTTTCAGTATGTCCTTGATATTACTGCAGTGTATGTGCTCTTATCCCTACGTATTTGGATATAGTGGTACCATTGATATTGTCATATGTTTTAGTTTGCAATTTCTATTTAAAATGTTATTGTTTGAGATAATTCAAATAGTGTTTAGGACAAGATAATGCTAAATCTTTTTATTTTGTTTCAGTTGATTTTAACAATGATAAAGAGCCATTTATCCCAATATTTAGTTTTGATGTATAAAAACAGTAATGTATGAGTCACATTAGTATGTTATTTTACTTTATACATTGGGTTTCACCGTTTATGAATTAATCAAACAAGTTCAATAACATCAGTTACCCGCAAAGGCTTCACTGGTTTGTTGTGGTGTTACAGGCACATGGCAATGGTTGTGCTGTGTTGAACCGTAAATTTCACAGAAACGAATTCTTCACACGTGTGAGAAATTCGTGCGAATTCTTCACACATGTGAAGAATACGTGCGGATATTTCACAAAAATCGCACGAATATGTCACAAATCTGTGAAATTTACGTTTGGCATCTCTACCCCTAGTAGAGCAAAAACGTATTTTTCACATGTTAAAACAACACGAAAAAACTGCAATAAATGATTGTTTATACGAAAACGTCACATGTACATACAGATCGGCGAAAAAATAACATTATTAGAAAAATAGGCGGAGCACAACACAACACGACAGAACAAAACAGAACAGAACAGAGAATGGAACAGAACAGAATAGAATAGAATATAATAACATTCCCATTAATGGTGTGCAGTTTTAACGGCAACAATGTATTAATTTGGCTTGTGTACAGCTGTACGGTGTACGTTTTTGGTTTGTTTTCTCTCATACGATCCATTAGGAAGAGACGGCGAAGCGCGAAATAACTGAAGTTCTTCGCGCTTCCCCAGTGCGTCTTCGTGCTCCATCATCGTGTTTTCGTGCATTGCCTAAAGGCCGATGCTCCAAGCGGAAGCTGCTATGACTATGCGTGATGGTGCAATGGCTATGCGTGATGGTGCAATGGCGATGCGCGAATGTGCAACGGCGATGCGCGAAGGTGCAATAATGATGCGCGAAGGTGCGATGGCGGTGCCATAAGATATAATGACGATGCACGAAGATGCGATGGCGGTGCCCGAAGGTGCGATGGCGAAGCGCAAAGGTGCGATGACGTTGCGGGAATGTGCAATGGCGATGCGCGAAGGTGCAGCCATCGCACCTTCGCGCTTCGTCGTCGCATCTGTTCGCTTCGTTATCGAAACATCGGGCTTCTATAGTCTTTTTTTATGATAGCAGACATGACAGACCTAACGACATGTATTGATAAAAATACTTTACATCATTTGGTCCGTTAAATGGGAGAGTTTTAATAACTTGGCGTTTGATGCAAAAATAACATAGAACAGTCGTAAAGGTAAAATCGCACGACGTTTACCATATTTTAATGGTTACATGTTTGTCCGTAAACGAAACATATGAAAATATCAATACAGGTAAACCCTTTCATAAAGGTTCATTATCTACAAATGTGTCCATACTACATGGGTGCCCCTGCTTTAGTGCGACCTTGACATTGAAGGTAGCCACCTGGCAGTTGCACGCTTGTGTTATGAGGAATAAATGTGTCATGAGTAATTTGAAAATCGGTCTATGTATGTGGAATATACAGAGCGGACACGAATGTCCATACAAACGCTATGACCTCTAAGCGCCCAGCGACATTGACCATGAATATAGCCGCCCGGCCGTTGCGCGCTGCGCACCATTGTTTTATATGAGGAATAATTGTGCGAAAGTTAAGAAGCCGACATGAAATTTCGGACGGACAGGCGCACGCACGGACGGACAGGGGTAACACATTTATGACCTTAAAGGTCAAGATCATAGTGACCCAGTTTTGGCACCCAACATCTCAGCATCCCAATATGTATCCACAGACCAAATTTGGCACTTGCATGCGCTTTATTATATGAGTTATTGCTCGGAAAACCAATAGAACAATCATTGCTAAATCAGGGGCGCATAACTCTGCTTTTAATGATCCTATCTAAGCGAAAGTTTAACTTGACCAAATGCAATATGGCATTTTTGCTAAATCGAGGGCAATAACAACTCTGGCGTTTCTAGCCCATACTCGATCTTGACCGAGATCTTATAGTCATACATATTCTGTCCAAATATTATTAAGATTTGTCTTGAAATAAAGCCTCTAGAGTGTTAACAAGATCAAATACAGCTTCTTGCTAAATCAAGGGAAATAACTCTGGTGTTACTAGGCCGATATGACCGAAACTCGAACTTGGCTTGCATTTTATAAACATTCACATTCTATCTTAATATGATTCAGATTGGTCAATAATTGACTCTACTGTAGTGTGTTAACAAGGTAGAATATGGCACTTTTGCTAAATCATGGGCCATAACTCTGGTCATACTTGTACGATCTGGCCCATAATCGAACTTGGCCGAGATCTTTTGGTCATATATGTTTTGTCCAAGGTTGGTCAAGATTGCATGAAAAATGTAGACTGTTAACATACCAATTGTATTATATAAGCGATAAACTGAATCCTGTCAGCTGGCTGTGAAAAATAAGTTCGTACGAAAAAGTACAAAAAAAGTCAAACCTATATGTCACATTTTCGATTAGTGATATTTACGACCGTATTTGTAACAAACGTGTGAAGAATTCGTTTCTGTGAAATTTACGGTTCAGCAGTGCTGTGTTTGCATCTTTTAGATTGTGACTGTTCACATACTCATTTATGCTTTTAGTATAATAAAATTCAGTTTGACGCATATTCGCAATTTTGTACCATATCTGACCCCACGTTTTCTGAAAATGACCCTTATAATGGCTAAAGCATTTTCACTTTTCGGGCGGGTGTTCCCGAAATGGACGCCGAGGTGGATGCAGGGTTGAAGCAATCGTCGCCAAATTAAAAAAAAAAACGTCAATTATATAAAAGTAAAAACGTTCGTCGTCAAAAGTAAAAAATATATCAAAACTTCAAAACAAAAACACGTAGGCTTCGATAAATGTTACACAAAAAAGGCAAGAAAGAACATGACATATTCAACAATAAACACACGAGCAACAAATAACAAAACTGTTTTTCTTAGTTATTACATTATTTTAGATTATTGCGATTCATCAAAATATAAAAGAGTTTAAACTTTTGCACCATGTTTTCGTATTTAAAGTCTATAAAAACAAATATAGTTTTCAACAGCTTGCTGATACCCACTTTCGATGCACCATGAAAGTACATCAGATGAATTTGCAGTAATTTAACCTTCGACGTCGGAAGCGCAAGTATGTTTGAACCGGTGCTTTGAACCGGTGCTTCAATAAACAAATTATGCATTGGGTGTTTAACGGCTGATCAACACATCATAGGTTATTTAGAGCCGTGCAAGTTCCACACGCATTCACAGTGTTCTTTTCACAACTGTATATTTTTATATATTCTACAAATAGTCCTCGATAAAGGGAAGCAGTATTAATAAATTCTGTAAAGGGTATCCGTTGGAAGCAACGAACACGTTCATGAGAGAATAGTGCAGTGGCAGACTCGGTTTTATTAACAATGATCATGAAAGGTAAATAAGGTGCAACACCTCTCAAGCTCCATAGCACCGGTTAAAGCGGTGTCAGAGAGACTGGGTTTGATTTAAAACTTAAAATGCAACAGGAAAATTTTATTAGAGTCTTGTCAATAACTACTCCGAATATAGAACGGAGAACTACAGCTGAATGTAGAACGGAGAACTGAAGTTGAATGTAGAACGGAGAACTAGAGTCGAATGTAGAACGGAGAATTGGAGTAGAATGTAAAACGGAGAACTAGAGTCTTTGTTTAGTTTGTTTGTATGGTGTTTTATGTCATTTTCAACACATGTTAGGTTATAAATGACAATCGATTTTTTTGTGGTGGAGGCAGACCACCCACATTTCCTGGGTAGAACCAGTACTATATACCTCCCGCCATCCGTAAAAATCGACACTTCGGAGCTCCCGAATGTAGAACGGAGAACTAGAGTCGAATGTAGAACGGAGAACTCGTCGAATGTAGAACAGAGAACTGGAGTCGAATGTAGAACGGAGAACTGGGTTCGAATGTAGAACGGAGAACTATGTTCGAATGTAGAATGGAGAACTCAAGTCGAATGTAGAACGGAGAACTCAAGTTGACTGTAGAACGGAGAACTGGAGTCGAATGTGGGTTTGAATGTAGAACGGAGAACTAGGTTCGAATGTAGAATGGAGAAATCAAGTCGAATGTAAAACGGAGAACTGGAGTCCAATGTAGAACGGAGAGCTGGGTTCGAATGTAGAACGGAGAACTCAAGTTGAATGTAGAACGGAGAACTGGAGTCAAATGTAGAACGGAGAACTGAAGTCGAGTGTAGAACGGAGAACTGCAGTTGAATGTAGAACGGATAACTCAAGTTGAATGTAGAACGGAGAACTGTGTTCGAATGTAGAACGGAGAACTAGGTTCGAATGTAGAACGGAGAACTAGGTTCGAATGTAGAACGGAGAACTGGAGTCGAATGTGTCTGCAGAATTTGCTTTGCTTAACCTAATAAAATATACTGAAGGAAAAAAGAAACACGACACTGTAATTTCCGCCATATATTGTATAGGCTGCACACTTAATTTCACATAATATTCCAAAGAAATCCCAAGATGTTTTGTAAGAAAAAAACGTGCAGTTAGTTAGAGAAAGGACACAACTGTGATGTTATAGACGTTTTAATCACAGTACACTTTTTAACAAGAAATTCATAAATGTTGAAATTCCTCTTTGAAAAATTGAGCCATTTCAGTATTGTATTTAACGTAAAGAGTTTGCAAACGTTTGCATCCTAAGTTTTCTCACATGCTTGAGCTAAACGCGTACTCTGTCAGTATTGAAACTTTGAAGGAATACTATTTGCTGTGTTATGTGTTGTTTTTGTCTTTTTTTCGAAAGGAAAAGTCTTCTTTTTTTTCTTTTTTTTTTGCATAAATCTTTATTTATTTACAATTAAGAACCAGATGTCTGGACAGCACTCGTAAACAGAAGAGATTACTGGAATAATTAAAAAATGCTCACTATGAAAAAAAAACACTATCACTGTTCATGTCCAATATATATCACACACAGTACTGTTCATGTCCGTTGAAAAACCGAGTTAACACTGGTGATTTATTATGTCCAGGGGAAAAGAGTTTGTATGTTATTTAAAGAATTAGTGAGCATAAATTATTAATACTATACTTAGAGTAACACTTAACAAAAGCAATTGAAAAAACCGTAAGCGAGTGCCGGTTACAATATATCTAAGTAAATGTTGTTGAGAAACTATATTTTACGAAAGAAAGGAAAGGTCTTACGCAGCCATGCACCATTCGATTAACAGCAGCACATTCTGCATACAATGAATAGCGGAAATTCCCGTGTCGCGTTTCTTTTTCCCTTCAGTATAGTTTATCAATAGTGTGGGGAAAACGTTCTGGTTACAGCATTGGTTTGTTTGATTTTACTTCAGATAAAACGTGAAAACTATATGAGTATTGCTTTATTATATATAATAGTATATAGCAACAACTATTTCGAAAGGCTTTTAGTGATTCACAATGTCAGTTAATTATTATTAATGATAAGATGAAATAAAGAAACAGTTTATAAAGATACCACTGGATTGTTCTACTGTTTTAAATATAGTATATATCAACGTCTTGTTCCTAACTGTATTAATAATCATATTTGATCAAAACTGTCTTTGATACAGGTTGCTATATCGGTGTTGGGAATAAAAATAAAATCAAAAGAAAACACCAAAAAATTAAATACAAAAAGTTAAAAGTTCTTTTTTTCGTGTTATTTGTTGAAAACAAACATAGTTTAAGACTAACTACATTACTCTCGGACATATTTGGGTTTTGAATGTTGAACTCCGAGCTGGCAATGTCAAACTCCGAGTTGGGTTTGAATGTCGAACTCCACGCTGAGAATGTTGAACTCCGAGCTGGGTTCAAATGTCAAATGTCGAACTCCGAGCTGGGCTTCGAGCTGGGAATGTTGAACTCCGAGTTGAGTTTGAATGTCGAACTCCGAGCTGCGAATGTCGAACTCCGAGTCGGGTTCGAATGTTGAACTCCGAGCTGCAAATGTCGAACTCCGAGCTGGGTTTGAATGTTGAACTCCGAGCTGGGAATGTTGAACTCCGAGTTGGGTTTGAATGTCGAACTCCGAGTTGGGAATGTCGAACTCCGAGTTGGGTTCGAATGTTGAACTCCGAGCTGGCAATGTCCAACTCCGAGTTGGGTTTGAATGTTGAACTCCGAGCTGTTGAACTCAAATTTTGAATTTTTTGAATTTTGAAATTTTGAATTTTGAAATTTAAATTTTGAATTTTTTCAAAATTTAAATTTTGAATTTTGGATTTTTTTAAATTTTGAATTGAATTTTGAAATTTAAATTTTGAATTTTGGAAATTTTGAATTTTGAAATTTAAATTTTGAATTTTGAAATTTAAATTTTGAATTGTTTAAATGTTGAATTTCGAGTTGGGTTCGAATGTTGAACACCGAGCTGCGAATGTCGAACTCCGGGTAGGGTTTGAATGTCGAACTCGGAGCTGGCAATGTCGAACTCCGAGTTGGATTCGAATGTTGAACTCCGAGCTGCGAATGTCGAACTCGGAGTTGAATTCGAATGTTGAATTTTGGAAATTTTTTAAACTTTCAATTGTGAAATTTAAATTTTGTATTTTGAAATTTTGAAAATTTTGATATTTTGGAAATTTTGAAATTTGGAGTTGTGCAATTTAAATTTTGAAATTTTGGAAATTTTGAAATTTTGAATTTTAAATTTTGGAAATTTTGAATTTTGAAATTTAAATTTTGAATTTTGAAATTTAAATTTTGAATTGTTAAAATGTTGAATTTCGAGTTGGGTTCGAATGTTGAACACCGAGCTGCGAATATCGAACTCCGGGTAGGGTTTGAATGTCGAACTCGGAGCTGGCAATGTCGAACTCCGAGTTGGATTCGAATGTTGAACTCCGAGCTGCGAATGTCGAACTCGGAGTTGAATTCGAATGTTGAATTTTGGAATTTTTTAAATTTTGAATTGAATTTTGAAATTTAAATTTTGAATTTTGGAAATTTTGAATTTTGAAATTTAAATTTTGAATTGTTTAAATGTTGAATTTCGAGTTGGGTTCGAATGTTGAACACCGAGCTGCGAATGTCGAACTCCGGGTAGGGTTTGAATGTCGAACTCGGAGCTGGCAATGTCGAACTCCGAGTTGGATTCGAATGTTGAACTCCGAGCTGCGAATGTCGAACTCGGAGTTGAATTCGAATGTTGAATTTTGGAATTTTTTAAACTTTCAATTGTGAAATTTAAATTTTGTATTTTGAAATTTTGGAAATTTTGATATTTTGGAAATTTTGAAATTTGGAATTGTGCAATTTAAATTTTGAAATTTTGGAAATTTTGAAATTTTGAATTTTAAATTTTGGAAATTTTGAATTTTGAAATTTAAATTTTGAATTTTGAAATTTAAATTTTGAATTGTTTAAATGTTGAATTTCGAGTTGGGTTCGAATGTTGAACACCGAGCTGCGAATATCGAACTCCGGGTAGGGTTTGAATGTCGAACTCGGAGCTGGCAATGTCGAACTCCGAGTTGGATTCGAATGTTGAACTCCGAGCTGCGAATGTCGAACTCGGAGTTGAATTCGAATGTTGAATTTTGGAATTTTTTAAACTTTCAATTGTGAAATTTAAATTTTGTATTTTGAAATTTTGGAAATTTTGATATTTTGGAAAATTTGAAATTTTGAAATTTGAAATTTTGAAATTTTTGAAATTTTTGAAATTTTGAATTTTGAATTTTGAAATTTTGAAATTTTGGAAATTTTGAAATTTTGGAAAATTTGAAATTTTGAATTTTGAAATTTAGAAATTTTGAAATTTTGAATTTTGAAATTTTGGAATTTTTGAAATTTTGAAATTTTGAAATTTCCAAAATTTTGAATTTTGAATTTTGGAAATTTTTGAAATTTTGGAAATTTTCAAATTTTGGAAAATTTTAAATTTTGAATTTTGAAATTTTGAAATTTTGAAATTTGAAATTCTGGAATTTTTGAAATTTTGAATTTTGATTTTGAAATTTTGAATGTTGAACTCCGAGCTGCGAATGTCGAACTCCGTGTTGGGTTCGAATGTTGAACTCCGAGCTGCGAATGTCGAACTCCGTGTTGGATTCGAATGTTGAACTCCGAGCTGCGAATGTCGAACTCCGTGTTGAGTTCGAATGTTGAACTCCGAGCTGCGAATGTCGAACTCCATGTTGGGTTCGAATGTCGAACTCCGATCTGCGAATGTCGAACTCCGTGTTGGGTTTGAATGTCGAACTCGCTGCTGACAAATGAATGTTGAACTCCGTGCTGCGAATGTCGAACTCCGTGTTGGGTTCGAATGTTGAACTCCGTGCTGCGAATGTCGAACTCCGTGTTGGGTTCGAATGTTGAACTCCGTGCTGCGAATGTCGAACTCCGTGTTGGATTCGAATGTTGAACTCCGAGCTGCGAATGTCGAACTCCGTGTTGGGTTTGAATGTCGAACTCGCTGCTGACAAATGAATGTTGAACTCCGTGCTGCGAATGTCGAACTCCGTGTTGGGTTCGAATGTTGAACTCCGAAGTGCGAATGTCGAACTCCGTGTTGGATTTGAATGTCGAACTCGCTGCTGACAAATGAATGTTGAACTCCGTGCTGCGAATGTCGAACTCCGTGTTGGGTTCGAATGTTGAACTCCGTGCTGCGAATGTCGAACTCTGTGTTGGGTTCGAATGTTGAACTCCGTGCTGCGAATGTCGAACTCCGTGTTGGGTTCGAATGTTGAACTCCGAGCTGCGAATGTCGAACTCCGTGTTGGGTTTGAATGTCGAACTCGCTGCTGACAAATGAATGTTGAACTCCGTGCTGCGAATGTCGAACTCCGTGTTGGGTTCGAATGTTGAACTCCGTGCTGCGAATGTCGAACTCCGTGTTGGGTTCGAATGTTGAACTCCGTGCTGCGAATGTCGAACTCCGTGTTGGGTTCGAATGTTGAACTCCGAGCTGCGAATGTCGAACTCCGTGTTGGATTTGAATGTTGAACTCCGAGCTGGCAATGTCGAACTCCGTGTTGGGTTTGAATGTTGAACTCCGAGCTGCGAATGTCGAACTCCGTGTTGGGTTCGAATGTTGAACTCCGAGCTGCGAATGTCGAACTCCGTGTTGGGTTCGAATGTTGAACTCCGAGCTGCGAATGTCGAACTCCGTGTTGGGTTCGAATGTTGAACTCCGAGCTGCGAATGTCGAACTCCGTGTTGGATTTGAATGTTGAACTCCGAGCTGTGAATGTCGAACTCTGTGTTGGGTTCGAATGTTGAACTCCGAGCTGCGAATGTCGAACTCCGTGTTGGATTCGAATGTTGAACTCCGAGCTGCGAATGTCGAACTCCGTGTTGGGTTCGAATGTTGAACTCCGAGCTGCGAATGTCGAACTCCGTGTTGGATTTGAATGTCGAACTCCGTGTTGGGTTCGAATGTTGAACTCCGAGCTGCGAATGTCGAACTCCGTGTTGGGTTCGAATGTTGAACTCCGAGCTGCGAATGTCGAACTCCGTGTTGGGTTTGAATGTCGAACTCGCTGCTGACAAATGAATGTTGAACTCCGTGCTGTGAATGTCGAACTCCGTGTTGGGTTCGAATGTTGAACTCCGTGCTGCGAATGTCGAACTCCGTGTTGGGTTCGAATGTTGAACTCCGAGCTGCGAATGTCGAACTCCGTGTTGGATTTGAATGTCGAACTCCGTGTTGGGTTCGAATGTTGAACTCCGAGCTGCGAATGTCGAACTCCGTGTTGGGTTCGAATGTTGAACTCCGAGCTGCGAATGTCGAACTCCGTGTTGGGTTTGAATGTCGAACTCGCTGCTGACAAATGAATGTTGAACTCCGTGCTGTGAATGTCGAACTCCGTGTTGGGTTCGAATGTTGAACTCCGAGCTGTGAATGTCGAACTCTGTGTTGGGTTCGAATGTTGAACTCCGAGCTGCGAATGTCGAACTCCGTGTTGGGTTCGAAAGTTGAACTCCGTGCTGCGAATGTCGAACTCCGTGTTGGGTTCGAATGTTGAACTCCGAGCTGCGAATGTCGAACTCCGTGTTGGGTTCGAATGTTGAACTCCGAGCTGCGAATGTCGAACTCCGTGTTGGGTTCGAATGTTGAACTCCGAGCTGCGAATGTCGAACTCCGTGTTGGATTTGAATGTCGAACTCCGTGTTGGGTTCGAATGTTGAACTCCGAGCTGTGAATGTCGAACTCTGTGTTGGGTTCGAATGTTGAACTCCGAGCTGCGAATGTCGAACTCCGTGTTGGGTTCGAATGTTGAACTCCGAGCTGCGAATGTCGAACTCCGTGTTGGGTTCGAATGTTGAACTCCGAGCTGCGAATGTCGAACTCCGTGTTGGGTTTGAATGTCGAACTCGCTGCTGACAAATGAATGTTGAACTCCGTGCTGTGAATGTCGAACTCCGTGTTGGGTTCGAATGTTGAACTCCGAGCTGTGAATGTCGAACTCTGTGTTGGGTTCGAATGTTGAACTCCGAGCTGCGAATGTCGAACTCCGTGTTGGGTTCGAATGTTGAACTCCGTGCTGCGAATGTCGAACTCCGTGTTGGGTTCGAATATTGAACTCCGAGCTGCGAATGTCGAACTCCGTGTTGGGTTTGAATGTCGAACTCGCTGCTGACAAATGAATGTTGAACTCCGTGCTGTGAATGTCGAACTCCGTGTTTGGTTCGAATGTTGAACTCCGTGCTGCGAATGTCGAACTCCGTGTTGGGTTCGAATGTTGAACTCCGAGCTGCGAATGTCGAACTCCGTGTTGGGTTCGAATGTTGAACTCCGAGCTGCGAATGTCGAACTCCGTGTTGGGTTCGAATGTTGAACTCTGAGCTGCGAATGTCGAACTCCGTGTTGGGTTCGAATATTGAACTCCGAGCTGCGAATGTCGAACTCCGTGTTGGGTTCGAATGTTGAACTCCGAGCTGCGAATGTCGAACTCCGTGTTGGGTTCGAATGTTGAACTCCGAGCTGCGAATGTCGAACTCCGTGTTGGGTTCGAATGTTGAACTCCGAGCTGCGAATGTCGAACTCCGTGTTGGATTTGAATGTTGAACTCCGAGCTGCGAATGTCGAACTCCGTGTTGGGTTCGAATGTTGAACTCCGAGCTGCGAATGTCGAACTCCATGTTGGGTTCGAATGTTGAACTCCGAGCTGCGAATGTCGAACTCCGTGATGGGTTCGAATGTTGAACTCCGAGCTGCGAATGTCGAACTCCGTGTTGGATTTGAATGTCGAACTCCGTGTTGGGTTCGAATGTTGAACTCCGAGCTGCGAATGTCGAACTCCGTGTTGGGTTCGAATGTTGAACTCCGAGCTGCGAATGTCGAACTCCGTGTTGGGTTCGAATGTTGAACTCCGAGCTGCGAATGTCGAACTCCGTGTTGGGTTCGAATGTTGAACTCCGTGCTGCGAATGTCGAACTCCGTGTTGGGTTCGAATGTTGAACTCCGAGCTGCGAATGTCGAACTCCGTGTTGGGTTTGAATGTCGAACTCGCTGCTGACAAATGAATGTTGAACTCCGTGCTGCGAATGTCGAACTCCGTGTTGGGTTCGAATGTTGAACTCCGTGCTGCGAATGTCGAACTCCGTGTTGGGTTCGAATGTTGAACTCCGAGCTGCGAATGTCGAACTCCGTGTTGGGTTCGAATGTTGAACTCCGAGCTGCGAATGTCGAACTCCGTGTTGGGTTCGAATGTTGAACTCTGAGCTGCGAATGTCGAACTCCGTGTTGGGTTCGAATGTTGAACTCCGAGCTGCGAATGTCGAACTCCGTGTTGGGTTCGAATGTTGAACTCCGAGCTGCGAATGTCGAACTCCGTGTTGGGTTCGAATGTTGATCTCCGAGCTGCGAATGTCGAACTCCGTGTTGGATTTGAATGTTGAACTCCGTGCTGCGAATGTCGAACTCCGTGTTGGGTTCGAATGTTGAACTCCGTGCTGCGAATGTCGAACTCCGTGTTGGGTTCGAATGTTGAACTCCGAGCTGCGAATGTCGAACTCCGTGTTGGGTTTGAATGTCGAACTCGCTGCTGACAAATGAATGTTGAACTCCGTGCTGCGAATGTCGAACTCCGTGTTGGGTTCGAATGTTGAACTCCGTGCTGCGAATGTCGAACTCCGTGTTGGGTTCGAATTTTGAACTCCGAGCTGCGAATGTCGAACTCCGTGTTGGGTTCGAATGTTGAACTCCGAGCTGCGAATGTCGAACTCCGTGTTGGGTTTGAATGTCGAACTCGCTGCTGACAAATGAATGTTGAACTCCGTGCTGCGAATGTCGAACTCCGTGTTGGGTTCGAATGTTGAACTCCGTGCTGCGAATGTCGAACTCCGTGTTGGGTTCGAATGTTGAACTCCGAGCTGCGAATGTCGAACTCAGTGTTGGGTTTGAATGTCGAACTCGCTGCTGACAAATGAATGTTGAACTCCGTGCTGACAAATCTGTAACAAATCCGTAACAGAACGAATGTCGAACGCCGAACTACGAACTCCGAGCTAACTTCTCACACCTGTCATGACTTTGAAAAACTCATAGCACTCATTGGACAATTCGATTGTACGACTGTAGTCTATATTAAAACTATAATTCATTCATTCATTCATTCATTCATTCGTTCGTTCGTTCGTTCGTTCGTTCGTTCGTCCGTCCGTCCGTCCGTCCGTCGTTCGTTCGTTCGTTCGTTCGTCCGTCCGTCCGTCCGTCCGTCCTTCGTTCGTTCGTTCGTTCGTTCGTTCGTTCGTTCGTTCGTTCATTCGTTTCATTCATTCATTCATTCATTCATTCATTCATTCATTCATTCACTCATTCATTCAAATTCATTCATTCATTCATTCATTCATTCATTCATTCATTCATTCATTCATTCATTCATTCATTCATTCAAATTCATTCATTCATTCATTCATTCATTCATTCACTCATTTATTCATTCAATCCATTGCACAATTTTACAAGGCATACATGTTGCATTTTAAATGAATATGTACGGAAAGTTTTTGAGGTTTGTGCTATTAAATTGTTTATATGTATACTCATAATGGTTGAATGTGTATGGTTACTTCTAAGTCCATACACTACATTCGCTATTTTTAAATTAATGTTGGTGACCTGAATAATACAGTAATGTTCTGTTTTTTATACATTTACAAATATTATCAAATATATACTTTTTTTCCGATTAATTCATTCTGAATAAATCTATAATATTAATCGGATGTTTTTAAATTTTAATTGAGTCGCAATAATTAACAAAAATCCAACAGAACAGTCACCAACCACAGAAATTCAATCTAGACCACAGCAGAAATATCGCATTAATTTGCAACCGCAGCAGTAACAGTAAGCCAAATGGAGACCGCTTCTGTTATGACTCTCTGTTGACTAAGTGTATAAGATTATAATTCGATTAGTGTGTCTTCTTCACGTGGGGTAATAGAGGGTATAAACATTTTTGCGGTTAATCAAAATGCTTATTTTCTCATTGATTAGGTTTAATGTGTGTAAGAACCCATATAAGCATGTAAAACCCCTCATGGGTATGCTCACGTTTCAAAACAAATACTTTATAATTGTATACATCAGCTGTTGTGTATTATACAACGAATGTTACATTTGTGCCACCAGATGTTAAAAATGTTCAATGAATGTTAATGGAGTTCATGTTTAAAACACCAAGTCTGATGACATGATTAATGGCTGTCAACTCGTCTATTTAATTACAGCAGACGGCTATCGTGGCATTGTTCATCGGAAAGCATGGCGCAATTTGATCTTTGCGGTATCTGAACACGAAAGACAGTTCGTCGGCGGATGGTACGCTCGGCTTTGTCCTAAATATACGTGAACGGTATGAAAAGTACAATGGACAAAAATGTTACCTGTGCAGGCGCTGATTAAGGTGGGATAAAATTGTATGGAGTATACTCTCAAATCAGTATAAATATGAATCCTGGACAAGTGTGAATGAACTGATCTCTAAAATAGCAGTACATATTTAACCCCTAAAACGGTATAGATTTGACCGCTAAAACAGTATGGATTGGTCAATAAAATAGCAGAATGAATTAGACCACTAAAACAGTATGTATTTGACACATAAAACAGTATTGATTTGACCCATTTGTTTGTTAGCCCCACTACACATCTGTAAAGTAAAGTCACGTCCCATACTGGACTCGTCCCAGTTCGTACCATACGAAGCATTTGTCATGTTTGTGGAACTGTACCAAACACGCATTATAAGTTCTTTTAGTGTGTTTTTTATTGGAATGCGATCTCCTTAACCAAAGTTGGTAATGTACACACTACTGAAATAATGGAAAGGGTTACAATGTTGAGTAGCGTGCAATGTGCTTCGTGTCAGGTAGCTGTGTGAGGGGGGCCTTTAGGCCAGGTGTAATGAATGTCTACGTCAACAGACCCGTATTATTGAGAGGACTAACAATGCATGGGTTGTTAATAACCCATGCATATTCACCCCCAACTAATTGTTTTGCTTCCTATCTTTATTTAAGATGACATATACAAAACGCATTTTGAAGTAGTATTTTGTTTTGTTTTGAGTACGTTGGATATACTATATTGGCACTTTTGAAAAATATTATAATTCATTCTATGTGCTAATTAGCAAAGGTTAACCTCGTCAAATCGTGTTTAAGCGAAGAGGGGATTTGATATTTAACCCTTTTGTCGCCAAATTTCTAATGTCGTCTGCTAAAATTTGAATTTAAACCTTCCGGTAATATTTTGTATAAAAGTGTTTTGGAAAATATTCTTACAGAATGGAGAACATTGTAATCCTGATCAGCCTTCACATAATATGCATGCTGATCTGGGCCTACACTGGTCTCGAAATCAATGTTTTTGACTGTGGCAGCGAAAGTGTTAACCATTTAACCATAATTACGCGGAGTCTGATTCAATAGTGTGTATATTACTTTATATATATATTATATTATGTACAGAAAAAGCCCTAATAGCTCGCCTCTGATTAGAATATGACACTTGTGAAAGTGATGTTATTATATAAAACATTTTTTATAAATAAAAAAAATATAGATTTGTTTTACTGATAGCAATTTAACAATCAAACAACAAAATCGTACCTTTATAATGGTTGTCGAAAGTATCAGCAGATTCGGTTAAAATCCTTGTCAAACCCGCATCCAGTCAATAAAACTGTCGTCATTAGTGTGTAAACGATATCAGAACAACTCTCCAACCCCTACCATGGAGCTAGATTTACGGATAAACGATTTGATTGACATTTTGCCATTTTGTGAAATGAAGCCCTTCTTATCGAAGTTTCTCTATGTCTTTGTTGCAAAGAATATCAATATAAATCAACTTAATTTCAGATTGGAAGCTCGTGCGATTGGAATAACATTAGCTTAAAGATTAGTAGCTTAAACAAATACAATTAACTTTTTAAAAAAGAAAAATGAATTTTTGAATGATTGTTGGACACGTATGATTTAATGCATTTTTCAGTTCTACTTCCAGAGTAAAAGAATGTTTGTATATGTAATATAATCCCGCTCATGGAGGAGAAAAAACGGCGTCCAAGGGATGTAAAAACACACAAGAGAGGCCAACACAGTCGAATGGGTTTTCTAAGGGTTTATAACACGCCTTTCGTGCGGGGTCAAGGGGTCTGACAAAAAATGATATTTTCTATTCTATAGGGCCTAAACAATGAGCCTACAAATTAACCTCTTAAATACAATGCAATTATTTGTGCACGGTAAAACGTGCTTCCTAGGTTACGCACCAGCGTTGATTTAAGCTTTTTATCCCCGATTTCATTCAAAATATAAACGTCGCCAAATTTCTAATGTCGTCTGCTAAAATTTGAATTTAAACCTTCCGGTAATATTTTGTATGAAAGTGTTTTGGAAAATATTCTTACAGAATGGAGAACATTGTTATCCTGATCAGCCTGCACATAATGTGCATGCTGATCTGGGCCTACACTGGTCTCGAAATCAATGTTTTTGACTGTGGCAGCGAAAGTGTTAACCATTTAACCATAATTACGCGGAGTCTGAATCAGTAGTGTTTATATTACTTTAAATATATTATATATGTACAGAAAAAGCCCTAATCGATCGCTTCTAATTAGAATATGGCCCTTGTGAAAGTGGTGTTATTATATAAAACATTTTTTTTTTTTTTTTAAATAAAAAAACATAGAGTTGTTTTACTGATAGCAATGTTACATTTGACCAATACGCTGCTAACACCATATTTTGAATGCTGTCCCTTTATTATCATGCATCACAGCATTTTCTTAAATTTTAGATTTACATTATTTTAGAAAAATCCTAAAGTGGAAATCGCTTTAAGAATCTGGGCCTTGGTTGTGCGATATCAGATTTGGTAACAGGTATTTTCGATCCCAGACATATTCGACTGTGCAACATCTCGATAAAATCTTTGAAGAATGTCTCGACTGTATCTAGAAGGTTATCATATGTCACTTGTATAGCGTGCATAAGATTCCCGCCAAAAAAAATTGGCATTAAAATAATTTGCATTTTTTCTGTTGTTGATAATATGTATCTATTGTTGAACAATATAAATGTTTATAATGAACACATTTTTCAGGTACGGCCAATATATCGGTTTGGTGACATGCGAGGAACGGCAAATATATTGGCATTGACATGAGAGGTATGGCCAATATATCGGTTGTTGACATTAGAGGTACGGCAAATATATCTGCTGGTGGCATGCGAGGTGCGGCCAATATACCGGTGGTTGAAATGAGAAGAACGACCAATATATCGGCTGGTGACAAGAGAGGTACGGCCAATATATCGACTGGTGACATATGAGGTACGGCCAATACATATGTTTGGTGACATGCGAGGTACGGTCAATACATCGGTTTGGTGACATGTGAAGAACGGCCAGTATGTCGGCTGATGACATGATAAGTATGACCAATATATCGGTATCGGCTGGTGACAGGAGAAGTACAGACACTTAATCGGCTGGTGGCATGCGAGGTACGGCCAATACATCGGTTTGGTAATTTGCGAGGTACGGCCAATATATCGGCTAGTGACATGAGATGTACGGGCAATATATCGACTGGTGACATGAGACATACGGCCAATATATCGGCTGGTGACATGAGATGTATGGCCAATATATCGGCTGTGACATGAGATGTACGGCCAATATACCGGTTGGTGACATGCGAGGTGAATGTAATTTATCGTGTTTGTGACATGCAAGGTACGTGCCAATAGATAGTCTTAGTGACATGCGAGGTAATATCACTATATCGGCTGGTGACATGAGAGGTAACGTCAATATATTTCGGTTTTGTGGAATGCGAGGTACGGCCAATATATCGGTTGGTGATACGAGATGTACGGTCAATATATCGGTGTAGTGAAATCTGAGGTACGACTAATATATCGAGATTGTGGCTTGCAAGATACGGACAATATATCTGTTTAGGGAAATGCGTGTACGGACAATATATAGGTTTGGTTGCATGCGAGGTGCAGCCCATATATTGTGTTGGTTACATGCAAGGTACAGGCCATATATCGGTTTGGTTACATGCGAGGTACAGCTCATCTATCGGTTTGGATACATGCGAGGTACAGCCCATATAGCGGTTTGGTGACATACGACGTACCGCCCATCTCTCGGTTTGGCTACATGCGAGGTACAGCCCATATAGCGTTTTGGTGACATGCGTGGTACGGCCAAAGTATCGGCTTGGTAACATTAGAGGTACAGGTCAAATATTTCAAGCTGGAACTCGGCTTTATTTCTAATTCCAGTTTGAACCAGGGAACAAAAACGGTACAAGAGAAACGACGAGGAACATGTTAAAGCACGTTCCGTGGCTTAGATTCGGATATCTCTACGAACTGACAGTGAATCTCGTCAAAATAAATGTATTTCTGGATAGGACCTCGGAAAAATGATCAATTTACAAGTAGAGAACGCAAACATGCCGAATCGTAGGAACCATTCGGATTGCAGATCGCAACACTTATTATATTATGTACATTTGCGGTGCTAACCAACTGCGCCCAAGGTTAGGGGGTCGTTTACTCTTTGCCTACTAATCGAAATGTTCAGGGGTTTAGTCTCGTTTAAGGCAATACTGTTTAAAACGATATTATGTCAACAATATTTCAAAAGCATTGTACCAAACCTATACGGAATATATCTGATTGATTTCTACGATTCTGCATGCGAGTAGTCTCGATCGCCCAGCCGAATGCCGACTGCTTCCGATCGAACTCCTAAGTGACTCAGATTGCGAGCGTCTGAGTAAGCAAGATTAGCATGAATCCTTATACTAGAGGGTAAAGAAGTGACCGATTCCCGTGGCCTTTTAGATATTAGTTTGTTTGTTTGTTTGAATGGTGTTTTACGTAATTTTCAGCACATATTAGGTCATATACTCAGTACAATTAAAAAACGCAACATTTCTGTTTTTCTGTATATTTTTTGTTCGGATCAAGATTGTATTTTATGTTAGTACACACGTCTCTTTGTCCCAAAGGTTAGCATATGGCGATAAATAGTTGCTTAGTATTTGCTCTACTTCGTTCAGTTAAAACACATTGATCCTTAACATTTTTAACAGCTGTAGCAATTAAAACAAACACCAAGTATTGCCTTTTCAAATGTACTGAGTGTATATGACAGTCGATTTCTTTGTGGCAGAGGCGGACCACCCCATATTTCCTGGGTAGAACCAGTACTGTATACCTCTCGCCATCCGTAAGAATCGACACTTTCTCACTTACAGGTTGAGCTCCCAGTGGGATTCGAATACGCAGCGGTGAGACGCGAGAATCTCTTTCAGATATTATTATTGCCTATTAGCTATTACACAGAACTAATAACAAATTTGCTGTTAGGAGGTCTGTGGCTATTATAATTCTTCTATAGCGGTAGCCCTTATCAACTTTTTTCTTTATATTTCTTCTTGAAAATAGGACGGTTGAACATCTAGAAATTGAAAAACGAGTGACAATTGTTTTCAATAAAAATCAAAGTATTAGTAGTACTAATCCATGTACATTTAACATGTGCTGTAGAAGATAAATACAAACGTAAATACACTTTGTGATCAAAGGTATGGAGTTGAAGATTGTGTTATAACTAAGTCTGATCATTTGTAATAACATTTACATATACTGCGATAATTCGCTCATAATAACAACGATATAAGCGAATTTAAGCCAGTAACAATATGTAACGGTGCATTCAGCTGAGAATGTGTTTGTTTGTGGTATTTTTCACAATTAAGGCGACCTGGGTCCAGTATTTTACCTATTACTAATAAATTAACACGTTGGATACGCATTGCACCTTTGGCGTGTAAGACACTTAACCGAACCATGGATTTATTTTTTTAATTAAAAAAACTTGCACCTCACTTCTTTTATATCATTATTATAAAACGTAAACTTGTCCAATTAAATGCTCATATAGACATATTGTTCGGGTCGTTAGTTTGAACCAAATGTTTTTCTACATTAACATGAGCAGTTTTGGTAATACTATATACATTACATATCTGTAGCGTTTTTGTGTGTGACCGACGAAAGCACTGACATTACTTGTCTATGACAAATTATGCCAGTATAAATAACACCGTGTTAGGGTACCTGGCATCAACCAGGCACTGCGGCGATGTCCCAAGGGAGGGGGGGATGGGGGGGGGGGGGAGGAAACAATATAAACAACACCGTGTCAGGGTACTTGGCATCAACCAGGCACTGCGGCGATGTCCCAAGGGAGGGGGTGGGGGTGGGGGGCGGGGAGCAATATAAACAACACCGTGTCAGGGTACTTGGCATCAACCAGGCACTGCGGCCCAAGGGAGGGGTTACTTACACCCCATGCTCATACTCGAGGTGTGGCTTGTTTGCACAGTCAGAAGACAACAGAGTCGCAACTGTGTTCAATAAATTGTATTATACAACTTCATAATTATGACGAAATAAACAACTATTCTATGTGTAAGTTTTATTTATTTTTAACTTAAGACTGATACGCCTCAACTAACAGGACCCTACAACCTTAACAGGAACATCTAACGATGTTTTACCTGTGAACATTAACAGGAACGTCTAACGATGTTTTTTCTCCTGTATATTAAGATGACACGAACATTTTGGAAGAATCATGAACTAGCATAAAAAGGAAGTAGTAGAAAATGGCTACAAATTTAGAACAAGAACTGTCGGAGAATAGCGCAGCCCGAGTATTCGATTTTTCAGAGAATGATAAATTATATAGCCTGTATATACCATCAGAAAACTAGGCTAAAACAATGTTGGGGTGGGGTTGGGGGCTGGACGGGTATAGAAACTCGGGCCGATATAAAACTATTTTCATACACATTATAATAAAATTTGGGGCAGTGTGTGACATTTTACTTTTTTTTTTTATCAGTTTTAATCCAAAATTGGTGTCATTTAAAAAAAATGTGTGTTCGAAAGACATGGGAGGGAGGAGATGAGAATCTAGCAATGTTTATTGTGACCTCATTTCAATTTTTTTTATTGATATTTCATCTGTGTATCTGAATTTATATGTAAGTGATTGCTTTCAAATTTAAATTTTAATATCCAAATATTGGAAGATAAAATGAAAAAAATTAAATAGGTGGTGATGATGTGTGTGGGGGGGGGGGGGGGGGGGGGGGGGGCGAGAAACATATTGATGAATTGATAAAACAAAACAACACAGAGACATGTAAACAAACAATCAAAAACAACATTTGAGTGGTGGTGATGATGGGGTGGGGGCGAAATATATTGATAAATTGATAAAACAAAACAACGCAGAGATATCCCAGACCTAATAACAAATAGATTGGACACCATGAACATTGTGTAAATTTCACGTGGAACAGTTCGAAAATTTCACAAAATATTTTCCAACTTTAAACACACATATCATGAAGAGTTTTATAGATACACGTTTCATTCAAGCCAAATACCATCACAAATTTAATTTTCTTTCCAATGATAGTATTTTGTTTTCTCTTACAATGAAAGCAAAAAAGGAGTTTGATGGATACTTTGACTATGCCACAACATTGATTTGTAAGAGAAAAGCGAAAAATGATGACATTTTAAAATTCAAACATTTTTTTATACAATCTCTTATTTTGAAAATAAACATAAATTACTATAATCCCATTTTGCTATTCACTGTGAATCTTTTGGATGTATTCTCATCAAAATCGGTGAATAATTGAGAGAGAAGATAGAAGGAAAAGTTAAGGTGCCACGTGATATTTTGGTTACTTCATTGGTTAAGATAGGAAGTTTCCTATCTGTTTATTAATATGTCTGTGGAGATATGTAAAAAAAAAACACACAAAAAAACATTCGGGTGGTGGTGATGATGGGGTGGGAGACGGTTGGGAATGAGATGGTGGGTGGGGGTGGGGCGGGGGCGCATCATTGATATAGGTGTAAATTTGATAAAACAATACAACAAAAAAACATTCGGGTGGTGGTGATGATGGGGTGGGAGTATGGTTGAGGGGTGGGGGCGAAACAAATGGATAAATTGATAAAACAAAACGACATAGAGACATGTAAACCACAACAACAAAACAAATTCAGGTGATGGTGATGATGGAGTGGGGGATGGTTGGCGGATAAGGGTGGGGTGGCGAGGGGGCGCAACATAGCTGTAGGTGTAAAATTGATAAACCAAAACTCAGAAATATGTAAAAACAAATCAGGTTTCAGGTGGTGTGGCGGGGTTGGGGTGGAGTGGGGTGGGGTGAGGTGGGATGGGTTTGGGTGAGGTGAGGGTAAGGATAGGATGGAAAATGAAAAAAAAACTAAAACTAAAACAACACAGACGTAAGTAAAAAAAAAAAACGGTTTCGAGTGGGGATGAGGGAGTGGCGGTGGTGGTGGGACTGGGGGTTGAGTGGTGGAGTGGTGAGCGCAACATAGCTATATGTGTAAGAATTGACCAAAACAACACAGAAATATTTTTAAAAAAATCAGGTTTCGGGTTGGGTGGGGGAGGGAGGAGAAGAGGAGGGAGCCCATGCCCCAATATGGGTGAAGCATGAGTAAGATGAATAATGCTATAAGAAATCCCAAACCAAAAGTTGGGTGACATAAGAAAAATATGTCTCGCATACTGTCCCATACATGTACACATCGATAGTCCTATTAGTACATATTTTATCCGTGTGGCATAATTTATAGTTCAATTTGAAATTGGTCATTTTTTTTATGTTACACATATAGTCTCGTATGGATCCTCATACCTTTGGCTCAGGTGAATTAAAAGTTAGCAGGTTTTTTACTCACCCACAGTAAATGTTAAATATACCCTAACTCTTTTGCCGCCAAAGTCGAAATTTAAAGCACTGACTTTACGACCAGTGTAGGACCATATCAACATGCTCTCTATGTGTAGTTGGATCAGTGTTACACTGTTCGCAACTTAATTAGAATTTTCCGTAATACTTTTTATATACAATTTATTCAGAAAGTTTGATTTCAAATTTTAGCAGAAGACATTTTAAATTTGGCGGCGAAAGGGCTAAAATAGTTTATAGTTTCAATGGAAGACAATTGCATTTCCTCCTTACTATTACTAGGCTGGGAAGGATTACTGCCCTTATAAAATAATATGGTTCGGTATACATGTTGAGGTATGTAGAGTTATTTTTAAAAGTATTTATAAAAGCGTCTCCGTTGCCGAATGGTTAACGACGTTGCGTTGTAAACCTTCACCTCTCACCGCTGTGGTTCAAATCCCACTGGGAGCTCGACTTGTAAGTGAGGAAGTGTCGACATCGACCGTCATATATAACCTTACATGTGTTGAAAATGACATAAAACACCAAACAAACAAACAAAAGTAGGTATAGAAGTCGAACAGGAAATGAAGCATTTACAGAATGGTCAACCAACAATGAGAAAAATGGTTCTATGGAAACCACAGCACCCAAACGCAATGTGCACTAGGCCCCCATTGTACCATAAACATAATACAATGAGCAAATTAAACCGTTAAAGAACAGGAAATACACTATATAAATATTGGTGTAGACCATATTACTGACTTGCAACGGTCAGTAGGCAAAATAAATAATTGTGAAGACTAGGCAATTGACATGGTATGGTCCGTAGGCACCACAAAAACCAGGGCTAAAGACTTGGAACGGTCAGTGTAGATTAAATAGAGTATACGTGTACAGAACCTCGCTATTTTCCTGGTATCAGCGCCCAAATTGACAAGTGCATCCGATCAAACAAAAATCTCTAACAGTACAATCAACAACCAAAGAAATTAAAAAATCATACATTTAAATGTTGTTAAGATACATAAAACTACTTTGAGAATGTGTGTTACATATAACAAAATAGGTCAGTCCTGTACTTAGTATGCCTCATGTTTTCACGACTACACTCTGTGTAAACACATGCTCAACCTCATGTTTTCACGACTGTGTAAACATATGCTCAACCTCATGTTTTCACGACTACAAACTGTGTAAACACATGCTCAACCTCATGTTTTCAAGACTACACACTGTGTAAACACATGCTCAACCTCATGTTTTCACGACTACACACTGTGTAAACACATGCTCCAAACTGTTTAAACACATGCTCAACCTCATGTTTTCACGACTACACACTGTGTAAACACATGCTCAACTTCATGTTTTCACGACTACACCTCAACCTCATGTTTTCACGACTACAAACTGTGTAAACACATGCTCAAACACATGGGCTGTTCGTCAATCGCCCAGATCATTTCCATTCATAGTCGCAGTTTTATAACATTACATTGTCCGAGTATTAACTTTCATACCCCATCCAACCCCTTCTCCAAGAAGCGAAAACGGGGTTGGCTGGGGTATGAAATAAAACTTGATTTCGGCTTAAAAAAATGCATATTGTAAAATTAAAACATTTAAAAGGGAATTTTTAAACAGTTGTCGCATTTTTTGAAATAAAAATGTTTTTCAATTTTATTGCCGAAATACCTGTTATAAAATCCTGGTAATATAACCTTTCCCATTGCTTAATGGAATTAAGGCAGGACCACGTAATGAGCTAAAATACACAACTTGGAGAAGGATTTTATGATCATACACTAGCGCTCACAATTAAAAACCGCATAGTTTTAAGGGGCTGCACCTTTCCTATAAAAGCACTGCATATATATAAAGGAACAACATGTTTTTTTAAACCCGTTTGTCGAAATAACTTGCATTTTTGAAAAAAAGTATTGTCATATATTTTAATAGTTACAAAAATGTGCAATTTATTGGTACATGTATATGTTGAGTAGACTCACACATCCTTTATTTAAAACTATAATGAAGAGAAAATGAAAATGTTAATATCTTTTATTTAATTGTATGCAAGCAAGTTAAATAAAATATAACACCGACTTTGAACACACGCACACTTAATACATAATAATACCTAAATAGTACCGCCTGTCCCTTTAAAGCGAGTTTTATGTGTAGGATACAGGCAATACAGTGGCTAGTTAATATACACTTAGCTGTTGAAGTGTATGGGAAAATATTTCTGTTTGGAAAATGTACATTATTTCAGACGAGTCATTTTCCATTGAGTACAACACAACCTTAAGAACTATATGTTTTCATGTTAGATAAGATGTTATATGATACACATTAAACGTGCGACCTTAAGGACATTAAAGTTTCTATTGTTAGACAAAATGTAATATGATACATATATTGTTGATTTTAATGATCTGTGATCTGTGCAATATTAACATCCATGTATTATTATATTATAGCGATTAATGTTGTTAACCACAATTATCAAATTTTCTGAGAAAATGTTCCTACTTTCGTTTTTTAGTCAGAATATGTTTATTTTTGACTTTGTGCCAAGCAGTAGTGTATAATATCACCATCAAATCTGCATTACATCACCCAATGTACCCAGGCGTTAATTGAAACAACTGATTAGAAACATACGTTTTTGTTAAAAAGGTATGCTAACTTTTTAACGCTTGTGTTTACATAAACAATACCAGTGCTATAAATAAACCAGATGGATCTGCGCCATACCTGTTGTATACTTTAATAGCGTCAACGCAGCTTTATATAGGGGATTCAGCATAATTAGTACCCTGCGTGTATTCGACATAGTGTGTAAAGTTTAATTCTATCGAATACTTCGTCAACTGTTTCATTTTACGTTAAATAATAAGCATACTCGGCCTTAGGAATGCCCTACTTTTTTCAATTGAAATGATAATGTTTTTCGAAAACACAACTTTTCTTGGAATAATCTACTTTCATCTTTCGGTCTACTGAAAATGTAAACAATCTAGATGTTCCAGGGAAATCCGTCATTTTATTTGAATTTTTAACGCAGCCGTGGTACATACACATTTCCAAGAAAATATGCGTTTACGTGTTGCCACTCATTTCTTGTATTATTTTAACATCCTAGAAAGACCTGCACGTTTTGTTTCCAAAAACCTTTTGGTGGTGGAAAAAGTGGTGGAAACATCATATTTCTTTCAGCAATATACTTTAGGGCAGCTTTGAATAACGGGCAACGTAACACTATTTAAGTTCATCTCACGATAACTGTCTCTGTTAAATGTAACAACCGCCGTTAAAGGTAATAATCACATCCTGCGTTAAAGGTAACGTTAAATGTAACAACTTTTTATTGTTACAAATTCCTTAAAGTGTAACAATAATTTGGTTAATGCACGTTATAAGAGTATTTCATGGGTATCCGGTAAAGATAAAAAAATCCAACACGAGGTATAATTGTTTTTGTCGGAGCCGAGGCTCTGCCGATGTTCCGATTAAAAAAACAGTTATAAAAAACAGTTATATCAAGTGTTGGAATTCCTTATCTGAACCGGATACCCATGATTAACTCTTTTTCTTGCATATCATTCATTTACATTCTGCGCATTGACTTCACCAAATACTAACGTTTTGCATGTATATTTACACAATGACATCATGCAACTGTCATTGTTGATATCAGCGCGCGACCTTTATCTTCCCCCATGTGTAAGATCAGGCTATCCATCACCCATGTAAAACTCTGATAACCTGATCCGGTATGCAAGAAAGTTTGATTTTAAGTTTGTAAGCAAGTCGTCTCATATCTATTTTATGTGTATAAGCGAAGATGCCAATTAAGCAAAACAAATTAAAACAATTCTGTGGTTTATAAAATTATGATAATGACCATTGTTCAAAACATCTTAGAAATGGTTCAGAGTCAAAACATGTTTACAAAATTATATAAGCTTATAGAGAACATGAATAATTAAATCGTATACAATAAACATACAATCATTTATAGGAATTGCAGATGTTTAACACCCTGGAATACACTTAAATCATCATGATGTGGAAAGACAATGGACGAAAAAAAAAGAGCAACATAGTAATAAGACAAACCGATAATGTTTGCTAAAATTTGTATCCGGATACTAATTTTATTAACTACCATGTCTATATCTTTTCTTCCAGAGTTCGTGCAACTTTATACTTATGCAGCTTTTAGTAGTATAGTCTCCATACATTTGAACCATTTTAAGTAGTACTTCAAAAGGGATTAGCACAACAATTGACTAAGTTACGTATATGGCGATAGCACATCCAGTCAGAACAGTTTCCCCATTTTGGTTATTGACAGATTTGATTACACTGATGAATTTCACAAACGTTACACGTAATATTCATCGGAATCATATTCTTCGTCGTCCGCCTCAAGATGGGCACCATACCCTCCTCCTACTTGTGTTTGTTGCTTGTATCTCCAGAATGGAGCAGGTTGTGATTTGTTCCCACCTACTGGCCTCGCCCTTACTTCAACGCAAACCCCCTTGTTTTTTGTCGTGAATCGTTTTTTGTCGATGCCGTTTGGATCGATGTTGACGGTAATAGGGTTTTTGAGTTTCTCTATCGTTTGGAGCTGTTTCAGCACCCACAGGCTTCTGTTATTAACGGTGAACCAGAGGTTTTCGTATCCCGGTTTGTTCCAACGCCCAACTTTTATGTTTCCAAGTATGCTGTTTAGCAAGTTATTGTTTCCGTTATATATTTCGTCCACTACAGCTCCGATAAGTTTTTTTTCAATTGCACCAGAAAACCTATTGCTGATGCTGCTTTGCGAAAATCGAATTTCTAATGGATGAAGTTTAACTTCCATGATTCCAGTGTGTGATACTTTTACAATATGTTCAACCGAATTAGATCAGCTTTTTGTGTCGTCGAAGTTGTCGGTAACACCCGTGAAACTATCAATCAATATGCACACAGAAGTAACACTGCAATCCACCGCATACAGTAAACAGCAACAAGTGCAGGCTAGATTAACTTTCCGTGTTTAATACGATGAGTGTATATTGTCTACTTCCGAGAAAACACTCGTTGTACTTTCTGTTTATATTACGCGCTGTACTTTCTGTCTATATTACACGTTTAATAACCGTTTGTTTTATTAGTGGTAAATACGGAAAATGGGATCGGTATCTACTCCTTGCCGATGATTTATGATCAAGATAAGGTAGTAGTGAACAATTTCTTTTCAAGTTTAACTTTTGTGAAATTGCACATTGTAACAGTGAACAGTTTACATCCTTTATATGTAAACACAATTGGTTGGTTGAATGGTAGTTTACATCATTATTCAGCATATTTTAGGCTATATATGATGGTCGATCTTTTTCTGGTGGAAGCAGATCACCCATTTTGTCCTGCGTAGAACTAGTACTGTATACCTTCCGGTATCCGTAAGAAAAATGTGAAAAAGCACGTTCATATAACTGAATAGTTAGCAATGCTGAACGTAAGGTATGCTGAAAGTAAGGTATGTACATGTACAATGGCAACGAGCGGCATGTAGGAGTAAATTTAAATGGTGCATAAACACGTTGCCCTGCCTTAAAGACTATTGGTCAGCCATCTTTTCATTATTTCTTTAAATGAATGGAGTATTATCAAGTGAAAGTTTGAACCAAATGCATGAAAAATGTCAGCCATATACATTTAATACGTGACAGTAATGAATGAATGAATGGTGTTTTACGGCACGTCGACACATAAATAAGTCATATTGTGCGCAAAAACCGACAAAAGATGAAGAAATTAAGTAGTAATTAAAATTAATGTAAATATATAAAAATAAAACTATTAAAAAATAAGGGATGATATGGTAGTAATATAAACTATATATGTAAATCAACAAATGCCCGTCAACGGGTATATAAACAATTAAATATATATAAGAACACATTATAATGATATATATAGTCTGATTTCTGTTAGGAAATCTAATACAAGACTAAAATCTATTGTATCAAATAACCCTTTGACCGTTAACGGTGCAAAGCAGGGTATACATTCTGGTAATTGCTCAGCTTGTAATAAAAATGAATGAGTATATCATGTATGCCCTATCCTGCATCTGGCTAGGACAACTTCTTCTCGACGAATGGGTCTACTAGAAGAACACCATTATCCAAGTAACGGCTTAATTGAATGGAGTTTATTGTGAACTGACAAATCCCAAGCGGCTTGCCAAGAGTTACGAATAAATGTGTTAATACAACTTTTAAAATCAGTATAAGGTAAATTAGCATTAGATATATGTAAATCTAATGCTGCTTTAGCAGCACTATCAGCTCTATCATTACCACGTATTCCTACATGGCTTGGAATCCAGCAGAAAATAATAACATTATCAACTAGAAGAGAATTGTTCTTTTCTAAAAGCTGAAGCACAACTAGGTTATCATGTTTCATATTACCCAGTGCTTGAAGAGATGAAAGGGAATCAGAAAATATTACAAAATGGTCATCTCCAGATTCCTGAATATAATTTAAGGCAAGTTCAATTGCCTCAAGTTCAGCTGAAAAGAAAGAGGCCTTGTCAGGCAGGTGACTCTTATGCTGTGTTTATGAACAACAGCTGCTGCAGCTACCTTATCTCCATCTTTAGAACCATCTGTTTATATATACTCGGTAAAAAAAGTTTTGGACCAGGGTATATAAAGTCAAGGGAATCAGAAAATATTACAAAATGGTCATCTTCAGATTCCTGAATATAATTTAAGGCAAGTTCAATTGCCTCAAGTTCAGCTGAAAAGAAAGAGGCCTTGTCAGGCAGGTGACTCTTATGCTGTGTTTATGAACAACAGCTGCTGCAGCTACCTTATCTCCATCTTTAGAACCATCTGTTTATATATACTCGGTAAAAAAAGTTTTGGACCAGGGTATATAAAGTCAAATAAAAAAAAAACTAGTGGACAGAATTTAAGTATCTTTTTTTAGTAACCAAGGTCTACCCTATTCGGTTAATTTAGTACCAGAAACATTAAATTCCAAACAAGATTTGATTTTAAAAAAATATCGCGAACACACAAAGGGCCTATAAAAAATGTTGCAAAGTCCATAAAAATTAACACAGACATTCGAGTAACCAATAAAAAGATTTTCTTTTTTTTGCAAACTTTCATTGTAAACGATAATTATTGTTGATTGTTGATCTATTGTCAATTATCAACTGAGATAATAAGGGTTATGGTCGAATGTCATGGTTCAGCGATCATTGTACGGGTTCGAACACTGCCATGGTCCAAAACCTTTTTTACCAAGTATATGTTGAAAGTTACTGTATTTCGATTTAGTTTCATTAAAGTTGCTTTGAAAGACAATAGGGTCTGTACTGGATTTGTTACTATTACAAAGATAATTGTTGGTGTTTCCAAAGTCCACGGTGGAATTTGTAGTACTTTGTACTTGGCAATCACATTTAGGTCGATTTCAGTCTCTCTTAATTTTGGTTTAATACGGAGACCAAATGGTCGAATGGCCTTCGGTTTTCAATCAAAAAGAGGTTCATAACTAAGATTAAAAACATTATCGAAAGTTGAGTGTGAAGGGTTAAGATTTTAATATAATGGCATATCGAAGGGCTAATTTGTCTCGTCTATGAGACAGTGATGGTTCATTAGCTTCAACATATGGATTTTCGGCTGGTGATGTACGAAAGGCACCTAAGGCGAGTCGTAATCCTTGATTATGTACAGGATCGAGCATCTGTAAGTATGACTTGCGAGTCGATCCATATACTATTGAGCCGTAGTCCAGCTTGGATCTGATAAGAGATCTATACAGTTGTAAAAGTACTTTACGATCTGCTCCCCAATTAGTGTTGCAACAACTTTAAGTAAATTAAGAGCTTTAAAGCACTTGGCCTTCAAGTATTTAAGGTGTGGTATGAACGTTAATTTACAGTCGAAAATAAGACCAAGGAATTTTGTTTCATCCACTACTGGTATTGGTGACCCATCCAGTGTTAGATGAGGGTCTTCATGATGTTTACGTAGTTGACAAAAGTTCATACAATTAGTTTTAGAAAATTTAAAACGATTTTCATCCGACTAGCTCTGAAGTTTATAAAGACATAGTTGATGTTGTCTCTCAATAGTGTTCATGTTTTTTGCGCGATAACATATAACAAAGTCGTCAACATAGAGAGAGCAATCCACACCAGGATTGATGTATTTAACTATACTGTTAATTTTTATATTATAAAGGGTGACAGAGAGTATGCTGCCCTGTGGCACACCCATCTCCTGTTCACGAATGTCAGAGAGGGTTGAACCCATTCGGACGCGAAACTGTCTATCATCTAAAAAATTCTCTATAGAAATTGGTAATCGGCCTCTAAGACCAAGGTCATAAAGATCATTCATGATACCGTACTTCCATGTAGTATCATAAGCTTTCTCCAAGTCAAGAAATGCAGCGACTAGATGTTCTTTCTTTACGAAAACTTCCCTAATAAATGATTCAAATCGAATGAGATTGTCTGTTGTGCCTCGTTAGCGCCGGAATCCACTTTGATACTTTGTTATCAGCTTGTTGGATTCCAGGTACCAAACGAGTCACTCATTAATCATTCTTTCCATGGTTTTACAAATACAACTCGTTAAAGAAATAGGGCGATAATTTATTGGGTCCGTATGATCCTTTCCAGGTTTGGGGACTGGAATAACGATTGCTTCCCGCCAAGAATCGGGGAAGTTTCCGGTCACCCAAACCTTATTAAATATATCAAGAAGTATAGAGAAACAGGTTTCAGGTAAATGTTTTAATAATTGATAATGGATATCATCAGGACCAGCTGATGTATCATGAGCTTTTTTAAGGTATTCTCGAAGTTCTTTGAGAGTGAACAGTTCATTGTCTTTCTCCAAATATTTCGACTTAAAATTCAGCTTCTTCTGTTCTTTTAGTTTCTTATTTTTTAGAAAATTTGGTTGACAGTTTTCAGTAGAAGAGTTTTTGGAAAAAGTTTCTGCCAAAGTGTTTGCAATATCTTTGACAGATGTAATATCTTCATTATCAGTTTTAAGATGATTTACACAACTAGAATTGCCTTTACATTTATTTTCCGGACCATGTCCCACGTCTTCTTAAGAGATGAGCGAGAGTTCAGTCTAGAGACATAAGATCTCCAGGATTTCCTCTTGCTATCCTTAAAAGTACGACGGGCTTTCGCACGAAAAACTCGAAAAGTATCTAAATTATTTTGAGTTGGCCGCAAGTTAAAAGCATTCAATGCGGCTTTAGGATCACTGACTGCCTTTTTGCAGTCATCATCGTACCATGGTTTATGTGGGCGTTTTGGATTTGCCGAGGTTTTTGAAATAGTTTGATCAGCTATATCATGAAGAGTTTTGGTAAAAAGAGTAGTTGCGTCTTCGACATCCTCGAAAACGGAAGGTTTTAAATGTTCATCACAAAGACATTGAAACGTATCCCAATCAGCTTTGCGAAGTTTCCATCGTTGCGTTTGTTCGAGGTGTGGAGGGCCGATATTTTCAAGAAATAAGGGGAAGTGTTCACTTCCACATAGGTCGTCACCAACACTCCACGAAAAATCCATCAAGAACGTTGGATCACATATTGTTATATCAATGGAAGAATGAGAGCCTGTAGCTGGATGTAAATAAGTATGTGATTTGTTATCGTTAAAAAGACACAAACTATTTTTGGCTAAGAAATCCTCAACTTTCTTGCCATTTATATTCTTACAACCCCAAATGTACTTGTGTGCATTAAAATCACCCAATAGTATAAAAGGTGATGGTAATTGTGCAACTAAGTTATTTAGATCTTTAAGGTCTAGTGAGGAACTGGGCGGTAAATATAAGGAGCATATTGTAATAACTCGGTGCATCGTAACACAGACCGCAACAGCTTGCAAATCAGTTTTCAATGCAATAGTTCTGTGAGGAATGTTTCGATTCACAAAAATCGAAACTCCTCCAGAAGCTTTCTCACCTTTATCACAAATATAGTTATACAATGAATAGTTTTTAAAAGATATCTTATAACTAGTCTTCAAGAAAATTTCTTGAAGACAAAATGCAAGGGATTGTGTTTATTTAAAAGTAAGCTGATTTCATCGTAATTAGGTTTTAAACCTCGGCAGTTCCATTGAATGACCTTATTTGATTTTGATGTCACTAAGGCGGAAGTACGGGTATACGGCCGTTGGGTTTTGCCGACCTTGGTGACTTTGGAGATTTTGGGCGTTCCAGACGTGCTGGATCATCAACCTCCATCTCCAAGTCTCCAAATCTGTTGTGCAGTACAATTGGATCATCAGATCCTTTTGACGGCTTCCCTAACCCGGGAGTTTTCTTTTTTCTTGCTGTCACGTCTGTGGCAGAAGTTCTGCTTGGTGACGAACTCTTGGAAGAGTTCGTCGGATTTGATGAACTTTTGGAAGAGTTCGTCAGGTTTGGCGGATTCTTGGTTGCACCAAAGTCCGTCGATTTCGAAATAGATGAAGTAGATGCAGTAGATGTAGGAGTTGTTGAGGATATAGTTGAAGGAGTTTTAGGCTTGGAAGCCACAAGAGGTTTGGGAGCCACTGGAGGCTTATTTAAAAGGACCACAGTTTGTGAGGCTGAAGATGTTTTAGAGGATTTCTGAACAGACAGTGGAATAGTAGTAAACTTGTCGGAGTCTATTGGTCAGGTCAACACGGTCTGCGCCGCGATCGACCTGGTAGCTGGTTCTCAACCCTACTCGCATCAGCATATGATTTGCCAGATGGAGTGGGCGGAGTAAGGCTCTCAACAAGTTTCCTAGCTTCAGGAAAAGAAATGTTCTTTTCAATCTTAACCTTCGGTATTTCCCTCTAGGGCTTCCACTTCGGACAATCCTTAGAGAAAGCTCCGTGGGTACCCTTGCAGTTAACGCAAGAGGCGGAATTTTTGCAATTGGTGAATTCGCTATGACCCTCCTGGTCGCAAAGGGCACAGACAGGAGCAACTCGTTTGCATCTTTCTCTATGGTGACCAAAGAGGTGACAATTAAAACATCGAAGAGGGTTTGGAATAAAGGGGTCAACTGGTAGAATGATATATCCAGTCTTCTGCCATCTGTAAGAATCTACACTTCCTCACAAGTCGAGCTCCCAGTGGGATTTAAACCCGCAGCGGTGAGAGGCGAAAGTTTAAAAGGCAACGTCGTTAACCATTCGGCCACGGAGACTCCGATAGAGAGGAAGTGCAGAGTGCAAGAACCATAACTCTGTCATTCAAATTAGAGTTATTGCCCTTGTGTAATTTTATATTTGAACTTTTATCCGGAGCATGTCTTCAAAACTACTGATGGGACTGCAATGAAACTTCAAACAGTAATAGAGGGCATTGCGAGAAACTACAGAGTGCGAGAACCGTAACTCTGTCATCATTCAAATTAGAATTTATTGCCCTTTGTAATTTAATACTTATATTTTTTATCTGGAGCATAAACTGCTAATGAAACTGTGAATTGAAAACTGCTGGGTGATACAAGGTCATATGATAACTTGAGGATACATTTCGGGGAGCTTTAAGGGGGAATTGACCTATACGAAAATTTAAGGGTACGCATATAAACTATATATATTTGTAAATTTGAAGATATTTGCGATTTGAATCTGAATTTTGTTTTGCCGTTATTTAAACATGTCTTTAATGATAACGTCTCAGATATGGCTATGTTTGACGCTTTTCATAAAAGTCCCGTTGTACCCAGTTTTTAACGTTTTTGACATTTTTAGAGTGTTAGGCTAGTCACATGTAATTACATTTTATATCAAACTGTTCGTCTTGATGAGACCTTTTAACTGATATATAAATTATTTCATTTACAATAAGACTTAAAATATTATTTATATAATTTCCTTTTTCTTTCACCGATTTTTTACCGTGAAATTTTAAGAAAAAAAACAAAGTTAAAGCCTTTTATCTTTTAAACGGCTTCATAAAAAACTGCACAATTTTAATATGTGTTAGAGAATTTAATTTTTCATCCGAATATAAAATAAAATTTGCTAGTCATCGGAATATTTTTTTCAATATTCTTGTTTTATTAACCATTATACCCTTACGAAGAAGGCGTCTCTGTCGACGTCGCGTCGTAAATATAATATGTGTACGACTAACGACGTTGACGCAAACATGGAAACAAACACTGGTACTCTAAATGATAATGATAAATACTGCTCCGTATTTTCTACTTCTTTTTCCGTCCGTTTTTTTTCTCTTCTTTTCTAGAATTTATGTCTAATTCGCTCGAATCTCAAATTACCGCAGTAACTATGGTCATGTATTTGGTATACCTCTTGGATAAAACAATAAGTTCAAGTTCATTTAAAAGTGTGTTTAATATAAATACAATTTCCAGGCAGCCGTCAATCATGCTAAATATCATAAGATATATGTGTTGTTATTAAACATGTAAACTTTTATTTTATCCTACTCTGTAAAATTACAGCGTATGTTTTCATGAACTGTTTGTCCGTTTTCTCATAATTAGAGACTACTAGACAGACAATCGTTTGATTATTTATCAAAGCTTTTTTTAATAAAAAGTGTAGTCAGTCACACAACAAATAAAGGATAATGTATTAAAGTGTATAACATAGTACTATACTTCACATTTCGTTTACTATACACAGAATGCTTTGCTTATTATGCTTTTTGCTAACTGAAACAAAATTAAAATAAGCAGACACTGCTTTATCAGAAGCAAAATATACTGACATGAAAAAAAACCGCATAATCAAAAAATTGCCTATACTACACTATTAGATACACCGTATTCCAGATATATCTCAACGTGTTGTGTACAAAAAGGGGCTTCAACTAATTACAGAAAGGACAACTCTGTCATGTAGCAGACATTTTAATCAAAGTATACTTTGTTACACGAAATTCATAAATGTTGTAGTTTCGCTTGAAAAAGTTAAGCCATTTCAGTATTGTGTTTAATGTTAAGCGATTGCAACGTTTAAATCATAAGTTTGCTCACCTGCTTAACCCAAAGTGCGCGTTTTGTCGATAATGAAACTTTAAAGGAGTAAACATTGGTGTGTTATTTGCTGTTTAAACCTTCTTTCCGAAAGGTCAGGCCTAATGTCGACCTGTATCATTTGATAAGCAGTAGCATACTGAACATACAATATATAGGGGAAATACCCGTTATGCGTTTCTTTTTCCTTTCAGTATATTGCTTTAAAAATCAGGTGACACGGTCGTGCAATAAAACACGTGTTTTACCTTCCGCTCCCTTATTAGCTCTACTGGGATGCCGAGTTGTCCGTCGTCCGTCGGTCCGTCCGTCCGTCGTTAACTTTTGTCTCGTTAAGACGATAGGGCCTTAATTTTTCATCCGATCTTTACCAAACTTTAAAAGGTTGTTAATATCAATGAAAGCTCGGATGAGTTCGAAAACCAGCCAGATGGGACAAGTAACAACGGAGTTATGGCCCTTGATTTAGTTAAAAATGCTATATTGCTATATTTTGCCTCGTTAAGACGATAGGGCCTTCATTTTTATCCTATATTTACCAAACCTTACCACATTGTTAATATTAATGACAGCTCGAACAAGTTCGAAAACCAGCCAAATCGGACCAGTAAGTGCGGAGTTATGGTCCTTGATTTAGTTAAAAACGCTATATTGCTATATTTTGCCTCGTTAAGACGATAGGGCCTTAGTTTTTCATCCTATCTTTACCAAACTTTACCACATTGTTAATATCAATAAAAGCTCGGACAAGTTCGAAAATCAGCCATATCGGACTAGTAACAGCAGAGTTATGGCCCCTGATTTAGTTAAAAATGCTATATTTTGCCTCGTTAATACGATAGGGGCTTCATTGTTCATCCGATCTTTACCAAACTTTATCAGATTGTTAATGTCATTGAAAGCTCGAACAAGTTTGAAAACCAGCCTTATCGGACCAGTAACAGCTAAGTTATGGCCCTTGATTAGGTAAAAATGATATATTTTGCCTCGTTAAGACGATAGGGGCTTCATTGTTCATCCGATATTTACCAAACACTATCAGATTGTTAATATCAATGAAAGCTTGGACAAGTTCGAAAACCATTTATATCGGACCAGTATCAGCGGAGTTATGGCCCTTGATTTAGTTCAAAATGCTATATTTTGTCTTAAGACGGTAGGGCCTTCATTTTTCATCCGATCTTTACCAAGCTTTATCGGATTGTTAATGTCAATGAAAGCTCGGTCAGGATCGAAAACTAGCCAGATCGGACCAGTAACAGCGAAGTTATGGCCCTTGATTTTGTTAAAAAATGCTATAGTTTGCCTCGTCATACGATAGGGCCTTCATTTTGCATCTGATCTTTGCCAAACTTTACCAGATTTTATGACTTTCTTTTTTATATTATTATTTATTTATTTTTTAATTTTTAATTTTTAATTTTTTAATTTTTTAATTTTTTTTATTGATTTATTTTTGTTCATAATTTTTTTTTGAATTTTTTTTATTTAATTTTTTTTTTATTTTTTTTTTTATTTTTTTTTTATTGTCTCTACTGGCCAAGTTCGAAAACCAGCCAGATCGGACCAGTAATCGCGGAGTTATAGCTCTTGATTTAGTTAAAAATGCTATATTTTGCCTCTTTAAGATGATAGTCACTCGCTTCATTGATGTTATAAGAGCCATATTAGCCAGTAGAGCGTCCACAGGCCCTCTTGGGCCTCTTGTTTTTTAATAGTTTTGTCTTTATATATTTACATACATGTTTAATTAATACTTCATTTCTTCATATTTCATTAGTTTTTGCGCACATTATGCCCTGTTTATGTGTCGACGTGCCGTAAAACACCATTCATTCATATTATTAGTCATCTTCTAAAACAGTCAAGGTCTCATCGAACGTAAACTGGACAGTGTCGATATTTGTATTCATACACGCTGTTGCAGACGAGTTTTCTGGTATCATACATAGAGCACGTGACTGTAACTCAAAAGTTGTTGCATCGTCCCACGTGGCTGTAATGGCAGCAACTGTATATCGTTGTGCGCATTCTGTGTAGACTTTGAATTTAAACTGTGTTCTCCTGAATATGTGATATATGTTGATCAGTTGTATATTTATATATTATTATTAATTCTGTAACATCTGTAATACTTATTTATGAGTATACTCATATATTGGTTAGAAATACATACACCGCATTGCTAGATAGTTTGTATATAGTCGTTTTCTGAGGTACACACGTTTAAATTCTATTTGATGATTTGTTACACAGTTTCTTATGCTATTCGTATGTATTTCCTAAGCGAAATTACGAATTTGGAACTGGAATTCATGTGTATACTCATTACAAAGAGTACATGATAATAACGTTTTAATGGGACACAAGACAATTTTCAATAATTATTTTCACCTCGATTTATCAATTCAGTATCAGTTTGACCTTATATCTGCTGGCATATATTAATATAATACAATTTGGAGTTTTCATTATTTCTTCGTTATTCAACCGTAGCTTAAACATATTATCGCTACACTATAATCTACGGTGTCCTGTTAGTGCCATGTTACCATCGCATCTTACCATCGATGGTAATATGCGATGGTCGATGGTCCATCGCATCTTACCATCGACCATCGCATCTTACCATCGCATCTTACCATCGACCATCACATCTTACCATCGACCATCGACCTAGGTCGATGCTCGATGGTAAGATGCGATGGTAAGTTGGCCCTAACAGGACACCGTAATAATCGGCAATTCGTAGTAAAAAAAACTATTTACTTTGACATGAACTAATCAATAATTATTTATAATGATTTGCAGATATGCAGGTTATGTAGAAAAACTAACGGGATGCCACGAGTTTAAAACATCAAAATTGCTGAGTGTCCCTTTAAGTTATAAATTAAGCAATTTTTAACACAAATTCACATTAATGTACAACATTAAGAGTTTAGAAACGAGTTATCATCTAATAAACATTGTACAAACACACAACAATAAACCAGATCAGAGCCGTTATGTCGTCAATATTTGTTGAATATAGAAAACAATTACAGTCTGTTTCAAATAGATCGAAAGTCTCTTCAGCTCCATATGCTGACCTGGTGTTGCTGTTGTGTTGTTACTCAGATGTTTAAGAGTTATCATCTTTTCATCCGAAGTCGCCTTGAGACAAGTGTTTTTGATAAATGGACCAATATGTCTTTCCTGTTTTTTAATAGTCTTAAAGCTAATGGCTGGCATGCCATAAATGCACTTATATAATTTAAATGCATACTTTAATTATATTCTGCTTTCATATTATGCATGTAAATACTATTTGTATTACTCATATTAGTATTGTATTGTAATACATGTGTTATACTCTTGTTGACATCTTTGAAACAATACATGGATTGAATAGGCGAAACCGCTAGCTTTTGAAAAATCACGAACAGCTCATTACTGTCTGTTTTCACGTACATATATTTAATCACATATATTGTATTTTTTTGCATACAGGATATTGTTTTCCTGGTAAAGTAGACACTGTTGTCCTAGTTAAAACACTTTGTAAGAGATTTTAACATAACTTATCTGAAGTAGTATACTGCCTCCGTGATTTGAACACGGGGAAGGTAGTCTGTATGGTTAATACAGATACAGCTCACATATTAGTATTACACATAATATAGCTGAATACACTATACATTGTTTAGAGATAATCGCCTACTCTAATTGTGAGCTTGGTGTGAGTACAGTATTAAGGATATACACATATGATAATCCGTTAAAATATACTGTAAAATGCAGAGAAAAACACTCGGGGTAAGATTCCCCAATGGGATCTCGCCAACTAGGAAGGCGAACCCTTTGAGGTCAGTTGGGCCTTCTGCTTTGGCCAGATGCTTGCAAACCCCCTCAACATTGAGTTGAGTTCTCTCGACTACACACTTAAAATCAATTAAACCCTTGGTGAAATTGAAATCAGTTATACAAGCAATTTAAACGGTAACCAAACTCGTATTTGCTTGCGAATAAAAAGTACATTAAAGCGGTACCCAAACACGCAATATACTCAAAGCAAAATTAAAGCTGTAACCAAACACGCATTTGCTTAAAATATAAGTCAGAAACTTGTTTTTGACTTTTTAAAAGTATAGTACGCGGGAAACAGACTCGCATTATACTGACAATATTCACTTCGGGTGAATGTTATGCTGTTGAAAACTCCCACGCTACAGTAGGGCGAATATTTGAGATTGACCGCAGTAATCGAATTGTAGTGACAATACATTGAGTATATGAAGAAAGTGGCTCTATTACATAAAAAGACAACTACACATCGCACAACTATGCCAAGGTGCAATAAATACAATAAATGTAATAAATAGCTCAGTACACCTGACAATACATGTCTACAACACGTAGCTACTAACAAACTACACTATACTGTATTGTATATTGGGTGACTGAAATAGCTTTCAGTTGCAATTAACATAAATCGATTACTGAATGTCAACTTCTAAATATTCTGATATAAACAAATATTGGAAATTACTACATATGTATACATTTTAACATTGGAAGTAAATAGACAAAAATAATATAAAGGCCACGGTAACAACCGAGACCACATATTTGATTACACAAAAATACACAATTTAAATTGCGCAATAGTGCGTATACGTGTATTTAGGCTATAACGCCTATACTGAAACACAACGGTGCTTCTTTATAGCAGCTGACGAAGGAATTTTTATTCCGAAAGATCTTTTGCATACAGGATATTGTTTTCCTGGTAAAGTAAACACTGTTGTTAGTCTAGGTTAAAATACTCAGTGAGAGATTTTAACACACACTCCGTGATCACAAATCACGGTGTAATTACATTGTATAATTAATACGGATAACTTACACAATAATCACATAATAACGAAGGTAGAACACTACACTTCAGTTATAGCGTAAGCTTGGTGTAGTTACAGCAATAAGGATACACACAACACTCATCCTGATACATTTGACTGTAACATGAATATCAATAGAAAAACACTTGGGGTAAAACTCTCCAGGGAGAGTTCACTAACTGGGAAAGTGAACCGTCTGAGGTCAACTGGGCCGTCTACTATGTGCAGACCCTTGCAACCCCCCACAACAATGAAATTGACGAATTGCTAAAAACCTTCAGCAATTTATATTGAGTATCATGTACAGTCCATCTAGACGGTAACTATAAATAATATACGAAGAGGTAATTATCACAAAATAATTGTTAATACAACACCAACATGTACAATGTACCTTTAATATAAATACCGTCGACGTCGACGTTATTTTCATGACGCGACGTCTTTTTCGAAGGGTATTATGGTTAATAAAACAAGAATACTGAAAAAAATATTCCGATGACTAGCAAATTTTATTTTATACTCCGAGAGGAAATTACATTCCCTAAAACATATTAAAATTGTGCAGTTTTTTATGAAGCCGTTTAAAAGATAAAAGGCTTTAACTTTGTTTTTTCTTAAAATTTCACGGTAAAAAATCGGTGAAAGAAAAAGGAAATTATATAAATAATATTTTAAGTCTTATTGTAAATGAAATAATTTATATATCATTTGAAAGGTCTCATCAAGACGAACAGTTTGATATAAAAAGTAATTACATGTGACTAGCCTAACACTCTAAAAATGTCAAAAACGTTGAAAACTGGGTACAACGGGACTTTTATGAAAAACGTCAAACATAGCCATATCTGAGACGTTATTATTAAAACCATGTTTAAATAACGGCAAAACAAAATTCAGATTCAAATCGCAAATATCTTCAAATTTACAAATATATATAGTTCATATGCGTACCCTTAAATTTTCGAATAGGTCAATTCCCCCTTAATATAGATCTATTGAAGAAAAAATGAAACGCAACTTTTTAGTGTCGGTATATATGTAGTTTTGTTCCGTCGCCTGTGTATCATGCCAGACACTTGGGGATCATTTTGTCCGTCGTTATTCGTCAGTTGTCCGCCACACTTTAACCTGCGACCTACCTTGGCCATAACTTGAAAAATATTTGACTTATGTTCATGAATCTTCACAAATATCTTCATATTACCCAAAGGAATGCCATGATCATGAAAACCTGTTTGCACAACAGCAATTCAATCTTTGCAGGCGCACTCTTGAAACTTCACAGGTGGACTGTCCTAGGTGAGACGAGCTGCCCTATTGATTTTGGTGTTCGAAGATCAGGTCATCGGGGTGAACAATTTATTTTAGGGCTATTTTGCACATTCGTTTCTTGAGACTGATAATATAGTTATTTCAGAGATGTAAAATTGAAACTAAAATTGCATTACAAAAAAAGCCGATACTGATGTGTACCTTATTTACAGACCTAAGGTTGGCGTTGTCGTTGTTAAGAAGAGAATCAACTCGAGATTCGTCAAGGCCGGACCAAATCTGGCCAAACCTCCTCCCGGAACTGTGATAGACTCTGTGGTGACCAAGCCTGAATGGTGAGTAGCGTCCCGCATAAGATGGGATGTATTTGAACTACTTTGACAAATTGTTTGGTAACAAATGGCCCATAAAATGTGGAAGTCCGGAATCATTGCCTAGCTAAACGATCAATGCTCTACTGCATAGTATTAATGTAACAGTCAAATGGGTGTATTGTGGCAAAGTTGAAATCTCGTATAGTTAAAAAAAAAATTGACAAACATTGTTCTGTTTTCAAAATGTTCCTGGAGGAAATTTAACATTGTCTGTTCATTGCAGGTACGACTTCTTCTTGGTGTCGCAGTCGGTGAGGCAGGGCACAGTTTCGCCCACTCATTACAACATCATCTGTGACAAGACCGGACTCAAACCAGATCACATGCAAAGGCTTACATACAAACTCTGCCATCTCTACTACAATTGGCCGGTGTGTACCAATTTTGTGTTTATCTACCTCCTTTTGCTCACAACTATGTGAATTATCAATTTAATACAAAATTTCCCAATCGGTACACTTTTTAGTTTGCCATTGCGGTTTGACCATACATTTGTAATGTTGTTAACCTTGCAGGGAACAATCCGGGTACCAGCGCCATGCCAGTATGCACACAAGTTGGCTTTCCTTGTTGGACAGAGCATCCACAAAGATCCTGCAATTGAGCTGGCAGATAGGCTGTACTTTCTGTAGTGCATTTAAACTGCACAAAAGAACTGGCATGGAGAAACTTTGAAGTTGAAATTATGGTTAACGGTTCAGCAAATGTATTTTGTAGTGTATTCTAATTACGCAATGGAACTAGCATGAAGAAACTGTAAAGTTAAAAGTCGTTATTCGTTATACCTTCTGTGAACTTGTGGAGGTATTGTGCTTCCTTTAGGATATTATCACTCTGTGTTCAAATGCAATAGAATTGAAAAGTAACATATATTTCATTTATGTGATAACTCGACCCATCTGGAACACAAGCGAGTAAATATGGAATGAGGGAGTGGATTGTTTGTGATGCCTTACAGGGTGCTATTTAAAAAAAAAAAACACTTAATTTTGTAGATGTTTAAGTCAAAGTAAAACAGTTGCTCGAGTTGCAAACTGACTCGACTGCCAAGTTAACTGAGTGACTTGGTAGAGTGAGGGAGTGGATTGTTTGTGTTGCCTTACAGGGTGCTATTTAAAAAACAAACACACTTAATTTTGTAGATGTTTAAGTCAAAGTAAAACAGTTGCTCGAGTTGCAAACTGACTTGACTGCCAAGTTAGTTAACTGAGTGACTTGGTAGAGTCGAGAAACCAAGATAGTGCCTTAAGTGAGGTAAGATTGAATTAGTGATGTTTTATGGAAATCATGTTATTGTTTTGAAAACAATGAAAAATACACATCAAAATCATTTTATCACTTTCATTTATCACAAAAGTATTTAAAATACTCTTTTTGTTTAAAGTACACATTTTAAATTCAAATGCTTCACCCAAATTGATCATGCTAGTCAAAAGTCAGAAATATACTTAGGAAGTCGATTTGCTTTTAACTAAATCAGCGAAGTTTGGATAGTGGATGAATTTAAAAACAACAGTATGTCACTGAATCTTGCCAGTATTTTCCGGAAACATTTGGATAAGGCAGGAGTTCCAATAGAAACGTGACAGTCTTGTTCGTGTTTTGCCTAAGCAGTGAAGGCTATGCATTTGGTTTCTTGTCCGGAAAATTTCATTCCAATGAATCGCAGTAAATGTTTGTTTATTTCCTATTTTATTATGTTCTTTTGATTACTAGATTGTTTCATTTAGTTTTAAAATTCTTAATTTGTTGGTATTCATGTTGTTATTGTATACTTGCTGACATACCATGAAGGGTAGACTTAACTCAAATTTGATACATCAAACAAAAGATGTGTGAAGTCCAGGCAGTCAAGAGGACCTAGCATTGGGATTTTTTTTAGTCTCATGTAAATATTATTCCAAGTGCTTCTTTGTAGTATTAAAGGTCATAAGGACCAATAAAGTGGTAAAAAATGACACCATTAAGAAACTCCTGAGGTGTACTGCTGCACATAAATTTTACTTTATAACAATATTATTGAACAGAAAGTGAACATGACCAATCTCAATTATCTCAGGAATTCCAAATTCAGGTAAATCGAAATAATCTAGTAATGAACTGTTTTCAACCTGTGATACATATTCCTACATTTTTTGCAAACTGGTCATTATTTATCAGGTTGTAATGTACCCAATTGTACACAAACATAAACTATTTAAAAGTAACAAGAAGTGAAAATATTGAAAACTACCAGGATAGATCATGGGACACATATTTTTCTGTGAATTGGAAATAATCGAAATAATGTAAAAAACATTTCTTTTGTACTTGTTCTGCAAATAAAGTGTTATTAAAAGATAAAAAAACATTTAAAAGAACATAAAAAACATAACTTTGAATGTATTTTGTTTTGTTTTTATGTCCATAACAATTACTCTTGCTATTAAAACAT
>JAWPHD010013743.1:0-66111 GCA_037043455.1 Cyrtodaria siliqua | reverse complement strand
CCCCACCCACTTTTGTTCTTACCGAAAAATTAATTCAAGATAAAACAATATGTTCTAATGATCAACTTTTTTTATAACTTGTATTTGTCAAGCTCCTATGACATTTCTTTCAAAACAAGTAAACAAATATATAGGTCACCAGGCTTCTAATGATTTTTTATTAAAAAATCTTTATATTACACCCATTTTGGAGTTATTTTGACATTTTAAATGTAAAATACTGTACAAACAATATTGACATGGAGATCGAAAATAAAATTAGCTCAGTATCTTCTTTTATATATCTATTCCACTACTGAAAAACAAAAACATGATTTATTTTATAGCAAAAGGACAAATTCTACTCAGAGCTACCCATACCCCCTATTTTGTTGACAACAAAAAATGATCACAAATGACGGAAAAAATATGAAAATAAAAAAATTGCTTAAAATTTAGTATGTTACCATCTTAAATCCTACATTATATCCATATCTACTAGAATGGAAAAAATGAAACAATTCTGTTGTCAAATAAAATTATGATTTAAAAAATAAAATGTTTAGACTTGAAGATGTCAAAACTTGCCCAGCCAACATCCTTAAGTAATGTTTTATTGAAACTTGCATTTCATCCCGAGTTGATGAGATTACATTATTTAGGGAAGACTCCACTTATGATGTTGATTTTTGAAGAAATACCGAAAGTAAGACAAGCAATGATAAAACACGTCTGAATCCGACATAAAGATGTTTTTATATATTAGATTAATATATTATGAAGAAAATTCAAATAGTGATTGAAATCGCGAATATTTGTCATGAGAGAATTAGAAATATACATAATTGTTATCTTCTTTACACAACCCGAACCTAATTAAAGTTATTTCTTTACAACTAAACAATAGTTATCACATAACATGGATTCTGGGAGTGTAATAAAGCCATGACTTATTTCTCGTAATACAATAGTGTATTGCAGATGCAAATGAGGACCGAATCACTGTGTTTGTATACAGTAAAACATTAAATACCAAGTCTTTGCATGTTATTTAATATGATACTTTCAGATACATGAACTATTTATCATTATTTCAAATATTTCTGTATAAAATGCAGGCTAGAAACGTTAAATTGTAGAGCGTAGCTGACGTCATGAAAACAACAAAACGACGTTGTGATTTCTCTTACAAATTGCCGCCATATATAAGATAAATAGACAACATTAAAGTGAAACTATCACATTGTAGGTGTGTTATGTGATAAATAGAATCTTACATTCGTGACATTGTATTATTGATTTTTTAATAAACTCGTTGGATAAAAAAGATAGGATACCCTGCAGAGCCTCGTATCCTATCATTTTATCCAACTCGTCTATTAAATTCAATAATATACAGTCACTCGTGTAAGATCGTCTGTATGATAATATTCCACATCTAATAAGGATATATTTAGTAACTGTGATGTAGTCGATATCTATATTTAGTGTCATTATCTTTGACAATATGTATTTTGTTGTCGTTATCAATCTTAACCTAAGGTACATACGGCACTGGGTGACCGAAATTTTCCTTCACCTAGTATAAATAGCCGAAAGTGCGTTTGTCGCAATGACAATCCTTAGCACACTATTGATTTTGACACAGTTAACACACTATTCCAGTTAATATCGTCTACAAAATATCTGGAAATGAGCTTATTGAATACTTCTTAGGACATATATTCTTCTGAACTTATTGATCTCTTTCCAGGCAACAACTGTACAATTTACTGATCAGGCGATATAATCTAAGGAATCATAATACAATGAACATGAAAAGAATAAAAACAACTACGAAAGTTATACAGTTGAGTAAATAACTAGGTAAACTAGGTATGAGTTTGGAAAACGTCTGCATTCAATATACTATTATAACTAGGTTGTTTATAAAGCTTTTTCATTTATAAAATTTTCCTACAAACGTGTTGCTGTTATATAATGAACTTTAAATCACAAAACAAAATATGGCAAAACAAGAACAAATAAGGAACGTATGTATTCAATGCAAACACAATACAGCTTAATTAAACAAACAGTAGACAATATCATTTAGACTCCAACCTAATTTAAAGAGGATACATCAAGCTTTTTTTCATGAAAATCTAAATTTTAAAATGTTCTTATTCGTTATCATAATGTCGTATCAATCACAATAGTCCATAAACACCGTGCTGTTCAGGTCTAGAATTCAACATAGATTTTGAATGAGTTTTTAATTAACGTAGGATAAAATATATTACCAAGAAGCATGTAAATATGGGGTAATTTTAAGCTCATTCATCATATGTTTGCATTGCGAATACGACGTGTCATTATTTCTCGATTGGTTAAGTCGTACACGTATCACCACCAGACCATAACAAGCCTGATGTCATAAAAGAGATTAACAAAACCCGGCTTCCATGACTGTATATAAATTGAAGCAATCGTCTTTCCCCTTCAGTCAGATTTGTTCAACCATAACTAGCTAGTTAATTAATTAAATATATTATTGAAACAACGGTCGATTGTTTAAACTAAAAATGTTAGATGTTGATGTTTAAATACCCTGATATTCTTAATACTACCAGACAATGTACTAATTATACCGATATATCGAAATGCACGTATATGCAGACAAATGCCTTTAAAGCATATTTATTACGTATAATATACAGGAAATCTCGAGACTTTGCTAATGGCGTTCCGATCGCGTGATTTTTAAAACAAACACGCAAAATAATCTCTACTTCGAGCGGAAAGGTTACGAGTACACCGTAGTAAAATCACGATTATATATGTATTGGGTTTTACCCCAGTAAAACCGCGGCAAATGTCTAGACACGTACGAACTCGTTAATATGCGCACTATTTAAGTTAAAAAGTGTGTCAGTAGTGGATACAAGCACAGTGGACTGCGCATGATCCAGTTCTACAATTACACTATCGTCTGAAAATATATTGCGCTAGAAAAAGTAGAATCTTCTTGTTAGACCAGCCACTCGTTCGATAATAATTAATTAGGAATTAGTACATACCTTACTATAAATAGTAACACATTTTAATAGTAGAAAAAAAATGATTATCAGTCCTTTTTCAAAATCCATAATCGGCACGCTGTGCCATTATAGATTATGAAAACTCGGCATACTGCCGGTTACAACAGACTGTTCGCACGCGAAGACGTCAACGTCATCAAGTAATACAAAGACGTCATATTGGAGCGCTATGGAGCACTATGGCAGAGGAGTGGAAGTTGAAATCTCAACTGCAATGTTCACGCCCAGTAAATAAACGTGGAAACTTTGAAATAGAGTCATTAAAGAGAAAGACAAGGAAGAAAACTAATTTAACGTAATTTATGATGTTTTATTTGCACAAATAACTGTTTGCATCTCATGCTACTTATATGTTTAAAATATATACCGTTTTGTAAACATAAGAAAAAAAAGAAGGATATAACAATGGAACAAGGAAAGTAGCATTCAATGACGACATGATGTATTTTGTCATAAAAAACGCATCTTTCGTTATTCTTCTCCATTTATAGTAAGGTATGTAATAAAAAGGAATATATACGGCCGTGGTGCGTCATTATCGACAAAAGACACACCACGTTCGTATATTAACCTATAATTATCAATATGTTTTATAATGGAGTAGCCTGTCTATTTGTCATCGTTCAGGTCTACAATCATGGCTACATTACTTCCATTACAAAGCATGACTTACATATATTTAAAATTATTTTATTTTTTTGAAAATAGGGCCAGGCACCTTAATTGTAATAAATACTGAAAATGGGATCCGTTGGATCCCTTTGAAGGACAAACACTAACAAGAGAAAAAGTAAGGTGACTCCTTCTGTTGCACGCGACACTAGCACAGGCTTAATAGGTATTATGCTTTAAAACCACAAATAATGAGCTTGATGTTCCCAAAGGATCAATAAGCAGTAGCGACATTAGTTGGCGATATCTTCATTACTATCATATATAATGGAGATGATTCATTTACCGTCATATCGCCTATGTACTTTGTGTGCTAAAATGACGTAAAACACCATTCAAACAAGCAAACAATCTGTACTTGCCCATCAATAAAAGAAATCACAATAAGTAAAAATGCACAATTTGGAACGCAGCAAGTATATATTTATTTAGTGTTCAGCTATATATTTAACCTACATCTGATGAATATGTTATTAGGCAAAATCTTTCCAATTAATATTATGTTGCGTACGGAAATTGGCTATGCAGTTCCGGTCCAGTCTGAAGTTATACACTACATTGTATACTGTTGATTTCTTATTTAATATGGACTGTTACATACATTTTAAAATAGTAATTATATTATTGCCATATAACGATACCGTATTATCGGTAATTTGATTCAGCATATATATATACTTTCAGAAACATTTGCCCCTTGAGCGATCGAGCTCAAGCGGTCGTATATCTGATGGGTATCATCATTTGTTTATATCATTTCCATCTTAGGTATTTGTATTAATATCTTTACAATCACAATTTCAATTTATCGATGATATTAGTCATATGGCGAATTGCCATGGTTGGTACTTCTATGCTCAGAATATAATTTAACTTTCTTTGTACGTGAAGACACCGTGACATTAACACAAAAGCATTAGTGAGACGTAGTAATGAGTTGTTGATATTTCCATCCGGGTGTACTATAAGGTGCAATATCTGGTACAAATGACGCAATACTGCTGATGTATTCTACTTTTTACTCTAACTTAGCATCAACACGGTTTACGTATGCGTTTTTCATTAAAACTTATATTTCCTCCCCAATTGCTCATATTACATTATGCTTATATTTTCATAGGGGAACCTCTTCCCCACAACCACACACAAAAGTGTATACCAATTTCACACGTAATACAAATACAAAAAATCAACTCTAAATCAATTGGGTATACAAACGTTGTTGTTTTATAAGTAAGACCAAAACTAGGACAAGCTATTATAAAGACCTTCTGAATCCGACCTAAATATGGTTATCGTTATACAACAGATAACATTTTTACTAAGAAAACAGTACATTCAAAGAGTGAATAAAATAGGAATATTTATCATAAAAGGAATGCAAAATTTACGTGTTCTCTTCTATGTTCCAATAAGAACGTATTTCAAGTTATTTCCTAACAACTAAATATAGTATTCCAAATGCAATTAGGATATATTTAGTAACTGTGGCGCAATTGTTCATATTTGGTATCATTATCTGTAACCTTATGTATTTTGTTGTTGCTATCAATCATAACCTAAGGTACATACGACACTGGGTGACCGAATATTTCCTTCACCTATTATAAACTGTACTTATACATAGCACAACGTGCTTTTGCCGCAGTGACAACTTTATTGCACCAACATTGATTAAGACGCCGTTTACAAACTACTTCAAAACTTTCCAGTTGATATCGCCTACAAAACATTCGGCAATAAGTACACGTGATCATTTATGTGTTATATTGCCTATTAATGCTTGCTTTTTGTTAGCGAAAATTATCTGGAGGGGATATCTTACACTGTCCAGTTTTATTGGGATGACACTAGCGCAAGAGTGAGATTTGGTGCACCCTAGAACCTGGTTTAAACCCGCAGCCATTTTGTCACCGACCGTATCAAAGCGGCAGCCCTATTATCAACCCTTTTATGTTTGTGATGTCATATCCTGCCTTTTATTCATCTTTGTAATGGTTGTTTGTCTCTGTGTGTACTTATGGTTGACTGTGGTCCTTGAATGCTACATTTCCTGTTCGACTTTTGAAAGTATCTACTTTTACCGAATACTTCTTAGACAATATCTTGTATATGAACTTACTGGACACTCTACAGGCAATTTATGAACAACTTAATGGCCAGGCAATGCAATTTAAGAAGTTAGTACAGACCTTCATGGCAATATCTGCTAATAAACTTACTGACCAATTTTCAGTCAATACTTCTTCTGAAACTTCCAAACACTTTTAAGGCAACTTAATCTAACATACTGAACACTTTCCAGAGTGAACCTAATGAAACTAATGGAACATTTCCAGTCAATACTTATGACAATTTTCCACTCAATATAGGCTTTTGAAAATACTGAAAAATATTTGCTGATGGGCCAGCATTCAATATCTGCTGAAAACTTTCCATTCACTATCTGCTGAAGCATGTGAATACTTTCCAGACAAAATCATGTTTTTCCAAACGAACCCATTGCAATAAATGATTACACGTTGTCCATTTGAATATATGTGATATACAATATTCGAGTGCGTGTTATAACATATATACTTATAGATGTCGGTAATGTTTGTTTGGTGCTCCCTAGAACCTGGTTTAAACCCACAGCAGGCTGTTTGTCACCGAACGTTCCGAGGCGATAGCCCTTTTGCCAACCCTTGTATGTTTGTGATGTATCATACTTTGTTTTTCTTGTATGCGTGTTTTTAGTTGACTGTGGTCTTTGATAGCTACATTTCCTGTTCTTCATTTATACCCATTTGGGTAAGGCTGGCATTTATTCGAATCAATTTTCTCTAATTTAAACATATATATCACAGTTTTAACAATAATATTAATGAATTTCCTCAAAAAGAAGATGACAAAATACGTTTGAATAATTAAAAAAGGAACAGAATTAAACAAAATACATTTTAAACATTTTATTTCAAACGTTTTATTTTAAACTTTTAAACATATTCAACATAAATGATATATTTAATGTACATAACCATTTTTTAAAAACAAACACACATGACTATACCTTAGAGGGTACATCAGGTCTTACTTTTGAGTTCGCCATGTATTTAAATGGAAGTGGGTGTACCATGCTTAAATTAACACTTGTGCGCAACCTAGGACAGCACAGTTTCCTGCTCAAATTAGTTGAAAATAAGGAGCAATATTTATGTTTAGGTATTACGTTTAAGCTGTTTAGAACACAATATTTCATTGTTTATCAATGTTAAATCGGGCCCTTAGACGTTACATAGTCCAATCTTAATTCCATTAAGCGACGGGAAAGCGTATATTAGCCGCATTTTATAACGGATATTTCGACAATAAAGCCCATTTATTTTTTATTTTTACTGAAAACATGCGATAACCTGTTTAAAATTAACGATTACATTTTAATTTTACATTATGCAAACCTTTTAAGCTGAAATTAAGGTTATGTTTCATACCCTAGCCAATCCCGGTTTTCCTTCTTGGAGAAGGGGTTGGATAGGTATGCAAGTTGTACTCGGTCCACGTAATGCCCCATAGAAAAGCCAAATGTTCCCCCTTTATTGAATCGTTAATAATAATGTACGGAATGCATTTGAACTGACTAAACTTATACTGACAACAGTTTCGTGTAAGTTTCCACACACTTATCACGACTGAGTACCTAGCATCAATAGAGTATGATGTGTTTAACAAAACGAAAACAAAACAAGGTATGTCAGGGTATGATGATGTATGAACAAATGAAGATGAAAACAACAGGGTATAAACATAAGAAACAATTTGAAAAACAAATACTAGGAATCTGGGACTTTTATGTGAGCGTTTTCATAAAAGAAACAAACTGGGACCGCTTTACAAAATACATTTCAGATTAAACACAGAACATGAACATAATACAAATGATATAACAAGTGGTAAGAGTATGGAAAACATCAGCATTCAATACAATAGTATAACTTGTATTGGTTTCCTACAAACTTGTTGAGACCTGTTATATGATGAACTTGAATGCTACTTTCCCTGTCCGATCTTTTTATATTTCCTTTAAATCACAAAACAAAGCATCACAATAAAGCACAAATAAGGAACGTATGTATTCAACGCAAACACAATACAGCTTAATTAAAGAAAAAAAGGGTCAATATAATTTAGACTCGCAATTAATTTAAAGAGGATACATCACGCTTTTGTCATGAAAATCTAAATTTAAAAATGTTCCTATTTGTGATCATAATGTCTCATCAATAATAATAGTCCATAAACATCGTGCTATTTTGGTCTACACTTTGAATTCAACACAGATTTTGAATGAATGCTTAATTTAACGTAGGATAAAATATATTACTGAAAAGCATGTACATATGGGGTCATTTTAAGCTCATTCATAATGTTTTTGCAAAACGAATAGAACGTATTATTGTTTCTCGATTTGTTAAGTCGGACATGTATGCCCCATGAAAAGCCTGATGACCCCTCTTTAAAGTCTGAATATGAGCAAATATAACACATAAGCCAATCAATACACAGCAGAAGCACACTACATATCAACAAGGTATATAATATTGCATGTCCCATATCACATAAGCGAATTAACGGTACTCTAAACTAACTGTTTTAAATGAGATTCAAATGATGTAGATTATTTACAGTTTTGTATGCATCCTTCTGCACATTTTCAAGCACATTTGTGTCGGTGCAAAAATACATTATATTTAAAGGAAAAGTATTGCTTTCATCAATGTCTATGGTTACATGTACCTTAACATTTTCCTGTTTAGAATACTCGTAATTCTATAAATAACGTTTATATAAAGTTATGTTATTTACAAAATAGTATATATGTAATCGACATGTACATATAATTGTTCTACTCGTGATTCATATGTACGCATACATTATTTGTAAAGATGTAACACGTAGCACGGCACATTTATTTTCATGTACAGCGATTACTTCCTTCCCTAAATTCAAAATCATCATTGCCATTGTATACAGTATATTGTTAGTGGGAAACATAATCAAAAGCTCTGCGATTGACTGTATATCATAACAACAATTCGAGTTGAGCAGTGCGCCCTGCACTTTTTAAATTACTTCCTGAAGTTTTGTTCTTTCATGTAATACTTTAATAGCTACATTGCAATGTGCCGCTATATTGCTATCCTGTTCTCCCATTTACAGCCACGTGAGAGAATACTATAACAGTGACCCTTCCTTAAAACAGAATTACTTTGCTTTAAAATTAACAGTAATGCTATTAAAATGACAATAACTTAATTGAGAGAAAAATATCCATCATGAGTTAATCCGTATCACCGAATATGGCAGTATTTTATCTAGGATCTCGACATAATCGCGTCTGGCTAAAATGCAGTACATTGTGTTGTGATGTCATTGTCCCATAGGGATAAACTCAAGACGATTTTTTTCTCCTAATGTTGTAGGATCTTATAGTCTTTACTCCACAATTTTCCATTGTCTTTATGTCTATCTAAATTGCAGATGCTATTTAATTCGTAGATAATGTGGGCTATAGATTTGCAGTAATATTCGATACCTGAGTATCACCATCTGCAGAGATGGAGTTCGAAGCGTTTTGTTCAGTATCTACTATCAAATTTATCACATTCCTAAAATCTGCCATTTCTAAAGCTGAGCATAATTTATCAAAAGTTGCTTCACTCCCTTTCGTTTTTACCCAGTTAATGAGAACTTGTAAAACAAATTCAGCAAATTCTTGTTTACCGTTCATCCACAACTCTCTATGTGGTTCTACTTTTGGCGGTTCCATGTGAAGGTATCTAAACACTTCATTTACTCTTTCCCCATATATCTTGTTAGCAACAATATCGAGACATGTGTCGGTCTTTGACACTCTGTGTGTAGGATACTCAATCCTATCCCTTTTACCAATAGCATCAGCAATGAATATGCCGGATATTTGAGGATGAATACACTCTGAAAAGGAAGCAAAAAGTCAACACACGTGTACATACTAAACATGAGCAACACCGATAGCTCAGTATCAAATGTTGAAACATACCTTTAGAGCAGGATTATGTTTAAGCTATAACATTTGCTGTCTTTAAGCAATTGATACTATACTTTTAACGATAGTCAGCAAATATTACTAAAATCGTTATAGGTCCATGTATCAAGCATACATCTAATGAACTGTGAGTGATATCAATTTTCAATAAGTCACTAGTGTTATAACTCTGCAAGTTGTGAAATTGCAATTGATTTGAGATTTAGATTTGTGGGATAAATAATCTACTATTTCAGCTAATTCATTAGACGTCGCATCATAAAATGTTTAACAACTAGTTTGTTTTACAACTAGTATAATAAGTCCAATAATAAATAAGCACTCATGTAATAGTATCTATATCGAACGTCTGGTCCGATGTCCGTAGATATGGACTATATCACACATACGTAAAACTATATGGCGGGGATTTCTTTATTAACACCGTCCCGTTTTATTGGGATGACAGTAGGGTAAGTGTGAGGTTTGGTGCACCCTAGAACCTGGTTTAAACCCCCAGCGGCCTTTTTTGCCACTGACCGTTCCAAGGCGGTATCCCTATTGTCAACCCTTTTGTGTTTGTGATGTATTGATGGCATTTTATTCATCTTTAAAGTTGTTCTTTGTTTCGGTGTTCTTTGTAACTGTCGTCCTTGTTCGAGTTTTATATTTTTATATACGTTCATTTCATTATCGTTCATTTTGTGTCCTCCTTCATGTAGCAGTACTTACTTATACATTTATATTCAATATTACAGTCTAAACTTGTTTGCACAATTGATATATAGTAAATGACTTACCTGGCTGATCTAGGTACTCTATAATAAGTGGCATCTCTCCCCTTTGACCACTTTGTCCCACACCGTCAATTTCAAGGTCATTGTCGTTTCCCAAGTTACTACCATTGCTGGACAGGAGACCCGATTTAGATGAACTCTCATTGACTGCATCAAGGAAAATACAATAAATTATTACTCTACGATGTCGACGTCAGCATCCTAAGACGACTACCTGTGTGAACAAACTATTCTACATTAACCTCCTATACTATTTTACGAGCATATAAGGCATGTCCATTAGATGGGATACAAACTTCCACAACACTGTATTCTAGTAATAATCACATTACATGCTTATCAAATGTTAATGTTTTAAAACGAAACATATACTGTAAAGAAATCCAGGTTAGTAATTACAGTATTCATTAAAATGCAGTATTTAGTTACGCTGTAGAAAATACATTTCTTTGTAGTTTTAAATAATTACCTAGGTCGTGTTGATTGTAACCCCGGTGTACTTTCCTTTCTACTGGATGTTTACTTGTATGGCTTTCTTCGTCACTTCGGTTGCGTTGTAAATAACCTTTTCGCCACAAAACGAAGACGACTAACATGGCAATGGCGGCACAGATTAGAACACCGATGACGACATTCATTAGTAAATCCTTCGGATTATTGGTAGTGTGGTCGTGCGAGCCTTTAACATATTAATAACATAATTTGTATTCAGACATACGGTTTATGAATACATGGGAAACAGGTTAACAATAATTATAGGGTTTTGTATGTGAAACAGGAAAAGCTATTTTTTACTATTCAAACCATTGCTCCTTACATTAACAGTTATAAGAGGATGTCTTTGCATAATTAAAATATTACTATAAATCTGAGAGAAAACAACCACGATCATCCGCTTGCAAGAGTTCATACCTCCAACTTTGGGATGGTTTTCAGCCTGAAAGGAAGCGGTCTTCTCTGTTTTGGTTAGTTTGATATGTGAAGAGATAGACGTCTTCGACGATGGAGAAGCAGTAGTTGTTGTTGTAGTAGTGAGAGGTTCACAAAATGAATTTATGTCTGCAGACTTCGCCGTGTATCTAGAAATAGTGAGGTTATACAATAATGACATCGTTTTCAATACTCGTATACTACTTTCCACTATACATGAATGCATTGAAAATTGAGGAACAAAAGAAAATCAACTGTGTTGCAGACACAAGGGCATTGATGCTTATCTAAAATAGCACTATTTGTTTCATACTTAAGATTTCTATAAAGATGTTTTATCAAATAAAAATTGCTTGAAGACAGTTAGATGATTATTTTAAATACTGAATAAGGCAAATCAAACGTGTTCATTATTATTATTATTAAATAGACGCGCAAAAAAACATTTAAAAAGTCATAGAAAGAAAACTTAAGTGAATTGGAAATTGGGATATATGTTATTTACCCAAGCATGCAGTCTCCACAACCTCCCTTCCTCGTGCCTCCACATTGCTCAACCTGATATCGGAATAGCAATGCACAGTTCAAGACACATCGTGAACACGACGGAATGTTGCTCTTCGCCTCCCTATAATACCCATCCTGACATATTATACAATCAGGGCACTCCATATATCCATACTGCTTCGAAATGTTACGCTTCATCTGAAAAGGTCAAACGATATACACAATTTACATGTCATATCGAGGACTCAACGCGAAACTATTGGTCCTTGTTCTACATGCACGTTCATCTCTCGATATTTTTTACAAAATCAGTTGATAGTTTTTTGATAGTTGGTTTAATTATTTTTTCTGATTATTTTACAGAGTGATATTTGTACACATGACAAGAACGAAGGTAAATAACTTATCTTTAACAATTTAGGAGTACGTGGTCCAGTGGTCGGACTTCATACCCCTAGCCACGTTACTTATCCTTGAGCAAGGTAATACATCCACATTGCTTCGTTCTGGTTCTACCCAGGAAGCCATCGAAAGTAATTAATTTACGTTGCAAGAACTGGCTTTGCAGTCGATGAAAAATAAACATGTTTAAAAAAAATTAAGACCTTTGATCACCTTTAGAACATCAGACATGATTAAATCATATTAAAATGCATCCGGTTGAGTCCATGTAATTATAGTTTGAAAGTTGCAAACGCAAATAGGTTCACTTCTCATTTGAACACTTACTGTTTCGTCAAATTCATATCCCGCCCTACACGGTTTACAACGTCTGCATCGTCCGCCATATCTTTCTACATAGTACTGATCATACGTACATTTCCGGAATCCATCCACAAGTTCTGATGTTACAAATACGATAAATACTAAGGCGATTACTTTCATCTAGGATCCGGATTCTCAGTCCACTGGAAAACAGAGTTCATTTACTGTAACTATACTATAAACATATTCACACATTTTAAATTGCCATCTCAAGTTAGACCATCCTTAGAAATATATTTGTTTGCTGTTTACCGACCCAGGATTTTATAAGTGGGTAGGTAGGTGAATTTTGTTTTGCCAAATACAGTAAAAGAAATGAAGAAAAGATATACCAAAGATAGTTAAAAAGAAAATGTTAAAGAATTACTATAAAACGTTTCAGGTAGGGCTCTTTTTCGTGGGTAGGTAGGGAAACAACAATTGTTTATGGTCGGCCTATGTAATAGAGTCTGGCCTCAGCGAGTTGGAATGGGCGTAGATTATCAATTTTGTTTTAAGAAAAAATGCGCCGAGACAGACTCAGAATCTGTTTTGTATTATGGTGTACTTAGTGACTCTGTCAGAATAACTACCGTTTTCTGACTTCCATTTATTGGAAATTAGAGCATGGTATATGTCCGTCCCAACAGTTGTCCTGAATTAGAGCATGGTATATGTCCGCCCCAACAGTTGTCCTGTATTAAACGATTGTATCAAAGGAAAAAATCACCATCCATACTACACATTGTATTAAACAATGAAAAGAAGAAAACAACGGTGTAATGTTGTGTTACATTGTTGTGTTACATAGCTGTGGAAAAATCAGTGTGAAGGCATAAGGTCTAATGGGGTCCGGTGGCATGCCCACCCCCGTGAAATGTTTTTTTAGAAGGAAGCCAAATCATGAATACTTCCTTTCTAAAAATCCTTTCTAAAAATCTTTCGAAATATTTCACAATCAAGGTATGTGTTTGGTTCCGAAAGACCGCGAGCGAAAACAATGACAATGTGCAGGCACGTGCCTATAGTGCCTATATGCAGCTATGCCACTGTTCGTACTATCCAGTACAGTAAACCGTTGCATACTAATCACGAGTGATACGTGATTTATTAACGGTTGGCTCTAAGCCAATAGACATATATCACTTATGTTCAACACTCATGCCACTTGAGTGCATAACCGTAGCTCTAAGGTTCGTGAAGTATAGCTTGCAATCACGTGGGTATTACAACACGGGGAAATTCCGAAACAATTCCTTAGTAGGTTGTTGCACTATAATTTGGTTTTATGAATGTTTTGAACCTGCGAAAAAGTAATCAACTGAGGTACTAAAAGAGTTCTCAGATAAAATGGCATAACAACTATTTTATCTAAAGGCTCATTGAGTTTACTAGAATCCCGCGATCTACTCGATTAGGCATGGACTTTATAATCACTTGGAGAACGTGACGTATGTGTTTAGTTAAACGTATGTAGCTCATGAGTGACTGCATTTTAACAGACAATTATTATTTACTACAGATGATTCTATACACCCCAATGCACTGTACTTTAGTATATTTCATGCAAGTCTTAATCTGTTTTTACTCTAGGGACGTTTTAATATGTAATGAGTATTTTCCATGTCAATAAGATACTTTGTGCTATATATAATATTCAATAAGCCCGGGGGCTTACCAGTGTGCATATATGCACTAAAAGCGGTATCATATCAAAACTCACGTCAAACAAATTTAAATGGTACTAGTATATACAAAGAGATATATTAAACAAGTTTCAAACGACACTCTTCTCGTGCAGTTGACTGAGAGAAGTCATGTGATATACAATCTGACCTACATTCGCAGTTTTACGATCACGGGATCTAGCCCCGGAAATGCATAATCAAAATTAATCGTAACATATCATATCGGAAAATTACCGAATGAGAGAATAAACATCGATTGCTTCAGGGAGAAATCCGAGTATGCATAAACATAGTAAAATCGTTAAACGTGTTATCATAATATCAGAAAATTGTTCTTTTAATCTGTAAATGTAGTCCAATATTAATGATAACATATGGACCCAACGTAAACATGATGTGATGACAAGCAATAATGTAACATGGTGTATCCCATTATTGAGAGCGAAATCGTGGTTTCTTATATTCTTTTATTTCTTACACGTTATTGATAGATTAGACAGTATAACCGAGGCATGTCATCTATTGGTGGATGTCTCTGTATACAATATTCATAGTTGTACGCTATATACGATTTTTTGTTTTTCAATCCCGAAACACGGCCGTGGTCGGGATGGTAAAGACACTACGTTTGAAACCTTTTCACCTCTCACCACTGGGAGATCAACTTGTAAGTGAGAAAGTGTCGATTCTTAAGGATCGCAGGAGGTATATACAGTACTGGTTCATCCCAGGAAAAAGTGGGTGTTCTGCATCACCATAAACACAATTTAATAGACCGTCGTATAAAGCTTTAGGTGCTGCAAATGACTTAAACCACCATTCAAACAACCGACCGATCGACCGACCGTCCGCCCGACCCACCGACAGACCGACCTTCAACCTCCGTACATAATTACGTGATATAAGTATACCATTACAGAACACATCATATTGAACATAACACATACATTATAAAAGAAAAGTAGATCTACCTTAATTCGAAGATACCATGAACGTCGAGAGGCTCCTGAATAATTCTTATTTCGTAACCACGTTGAGAGTTTCGAACTCCGCCAAATCCAAAATAAATTTCCGAAACAACTATTGGTCGCTTTCTGAATATACATGCGTTGTACACAAAGAAAACTCATTTAATATTATTGTATATATAAACACTTTACAGATTCACATGCATGAGTAACTAACTCTAGACAGATTGCGTACACGCAGTGAGACATGTCAGCAGCACATGCGCAAAGCTATACATACTAGATTGGGACATGCGCAGTGGAGCAGTCTGATACACAATAACAAACGATGATGCAACGAGTGCGCAATAGTTGACTGAGTATATACTTGTCCAGTTTTCGCTATCACTAATGTTTTAAACACATGCAGTCAAATAAAATGCTGATCGGTTGTCCATATACATAACTTTTTTTTAGGTTTATTGTGATATGTAATCGCCTAATGCATGTGTTCCATTTTAGAACTTTGTAGGACATGCGACAGCGGTATTGATTACTTTTCCTTAGCCTGCCAAGACAGACATGATATATTTTAACCCCGTTGTGGAATGCGATCACCTTGAATATAACGTACCAGTTGAAATATATTGAAACGGTGCCAAGTGGAAATCCCCTGTATTGTTGAATAGTGCTATGGAATATTTTAACATGCCATTCTTTGAAGTATTGTTATTGTATTGCATACGATTCATTGATATAGCATAATAAACAAAGTACTGAAAGTACCGAGAGGCTATTGCTTGTTCAACTGACGTTACAGTCGAATACTTCTGCATATACCGTCTGGTGTAACATATACCGTCTGGTGTAGCATATACCGTTTGGTGTAGCATATACCGTCTGGTGTAGCATATACCATCTGGTGTAACATATACCGTCTGGTGTAACATATACCGTCTGGTGTCACGCTGTACGTAGGTTAACTAGATGCAATACAATGGAGGAAACGTGTGTAGTATAAATAGTGTCGGACGCTGCGTAGCCCCTAATTATTATCGTACCTTTAGACGAATAGAAATATTGCATATATAGGTGTATGAAGTAGGAAATGTGTAACAATACAGTAATCTATATGCCCAACACTTTTCAAATGACACACACCAAACTAGACTGTTACCCTTAGGCCTACCATATTAGCTACCATATTAGCCTTGTAAAGCATCTATGAAAATTAATTCATGAAGCGGTAGCTTATTTGAGGTTGCAATTTTGAAGAAAATTACCACACCCTGTGTCCGTCAATACCTAAGTATCTTGAAAACTCGTCAAGATGTGATATAATATCTCGCATGCATATTTCAATATTGTCAGATTTCAACCCGCAATATCTGATCAATATAATAAAAAATAGTCCAACTGAAAAAAACGCTAATTTCCTATTGAAACGTGTTTATTTACGCCTGAGCTCATGCTATCATTTTATTACCATCAGTACTCTTTGAATTATTTTTTGTTTATTTTTGTCATCTAACTGGGAAAATCAAAGTAACACATGTCAACAAACACAATCCGTTTAGTACAGTGTATACAATGTATATACAAATATCGATGGTTGATGAGCAACTATGCACGCACGAATAATAAACAGTCACGGGACATCCGGGTTCAAATCATGGACCTGCCGCTATGAGACCGCGTGACCAGTTTATTTTGTGTGTAATGCAAAATTAAAGGTAAAAAATAAATGTTGTAAAAGTAGAGAAAATAAGATGAAATAAAAGAGGTATGAGGTAAAACAACATTTTGTTTGTATTCTAAAATTCTAAAAATGTTAGTTTTTAAAAATGTTAGTATTATTTATTTGTGTATACTGATTCGTGGGGATATTTGTTTTAAATATAGTATATGCTTCTCACCAGTAACAATTTCGTTGTTTTGTTTTACAATTTAGTTTGGTAGGTAGTGTTTTCTAGTAGCAGCGTATTCAATGATCATTTACTCGCTTTTTGTAGGAGTCGGTAAACGGTTGAACTTGTTTACTGTTGGAAGAAGGTATATCACTCATTCACAAGGGTGATATTACCTATACCTCATGAATCAGGGATATCACCTGTTCGTATTAGTGATATCACTTATTGGAGTGAGTGATATCACCAATTCAAATAGTAAGTGGTGTCTCCCTTTAAAGATGACAGAGTGTTATACTCTATTTGAATGATTGATATACCTCATTCACTTAACCACGTTAAATTGATGGTATTATTTATAAAATATAGTATATCACTTATTCATTTATAATACATGTACAGGCTATCACCTATTTGCATAGGTGATATCACTCATTCGTTTTGTAAACACGAAACTAGCGTAACTACATATAAATAAAGAAAAAGATAAAAATGTTTCGCATTGACCCTCGATTTGCAATCTATAATATCACCTATTCAAATTCGTGAAATCATGGATTCAACATAAATGAGTGATATTCACCATGAATAAGTGGTATAGCCTTTTGTATGATTTATATCACCTCTTTGAATACGTGATATCACTCATTCATTTGAATTGATGGTATCACCTATACTCATTAAAATGGGTGACCTCACTTATTCGTTTTGAATACATAATATCACTCATTCGAATAGGTGATAACATTCATTAAACATGTCATATGACCTTTTCGTTGTGAAAGGGTGATATCACTGATTCGAATAAGTGAGATCATCTTTTCGAATATGTGATACCATGTATGATATCCTGTATTCAAAACTAAAGCAGAGTGATATCACTCATTCAAATGTCACTATTCAAATGAGTGATACCATCTATTCAAATGAGTGATATCACAAATTTGGAATATAAACCGAAACGGCACCCATAAAAATGCATCTTAAAGCACAATAAGTCTGTTTCATAAATAATATAAATGTGTTACTGTAACTTTCCAATCATATGAAACACATTCCCCCCAACGTAATTGAACCAAAACAATTTCCATTCAATAATTTTTTTTCAAGGTATCTAGCGCATACACGATGACTTGGAGATTTTCCATAGCCGAATAAAACTGGGTTATGTTTACATCAATATTACTACGGTATGCGCCGCATCGTATTTAGTTTTAACAATAACAATTATAGCGTTAATAATTCATTAGTATGCAGGGATTAACAGACACTTTACACTATTCAAAGCTTAATAATAATATTATACATGTTTTATTTTTACTTATAATTTATATGAATTATTTATTAATTGTACTAAAAAGTGAACAAATATTTACGAACTATGTATAAACATACAATGTACGTTTTGATTACATCATTGTTTATATTTTCATACGGGTACTCATAAGAAAATATTCCATTGACTGTAAACAGCTATTATATTTAGACATTACGTCGGTTTTACTGGTGTTATAAATAGACATATAGCATGGCTGACTACTGTTGGGGGAACATGTTTAGCTTGTAACCACACAATCACACACACACACTCACACACACACACACACACACACACACGTGTTAAACAGTCGATAACAAATGTATCTTCGGATAACAAGCTGTTGGATCTTCAACTAGTACTGGAGAACAACTCTGCTTCTATACAGAGGGTCTCTGTTTTTTGAGCTAACTACTGCTTTTCACTGGCAGGTCTCACTGGCTTATCTCTCGTGTTGTCTTTCGAAGCATTGAATTTCACTGACAGAGAGTGAGTTTGCTGGGATACTGGTACTCATGAACTGATGAGATCAGTGTAGAAGTAAGAAGGTCTACATATCATAGAGGTGCCAACGAAATGACCCTGTGGTCTACGAAGCATTGTGTTTCCCTGACAAGGTGAAAGCAGTTGGGACATTGGTGTGTACAGCGGTCAGACGAAAGCCAGTACGAGAGAAGAAATATTAAAACTAGCGTAGGCTGCAGCTTCTTGTACGAGACAGTACCTCCAGCCAAAAGACAGTCATCTTACTATCGACACATAAAAACAGTTAAAAATAATAGGGTCCATTTAGGGATGGGGATGGTGGTGTGGGGCTGGGTGGCGTTTTTTGTCTATATGGTAAAAATAGGTAAATTAAAATGGTCATATGGCATATGAAAAATTATATTTTGGTTGTATGGCATATAGAAACCATAAATAGGCTCATATGGCACATGAAAAAAACACTAACATACGCTCATAATATGATTCTCCTCTCAGATTATTAGTACTGATGGTAGGGTGGGTGGGGTAGGGATTCGCTGTTAATACGGCGAGAAAAATACAGAATTCTACAGCTACATGTACATACAATTCATAAACTCAGTAAAATAAAATCTAAGTACATACATGCTTCAATCAAATATTATATACAATATAATGACTGGTAATGCACCTGAAACGATAAAACGTAATACTCATAGTTGCCCAAATATATATATAAGAAACGTACGGTCGCAAGTATTCAAAACAACTGCGTTTTTTGCAGACTAATAGAATATAAATAAGAGTATGCTTCAATACCACCAAGCAGAAATATCGATTCATATTTTGATGTTTTCTAAGCATTTGCAAATTCGTTAACAAATAACGACAAAAGTATTTTCGAATCTATCTTAAATATTTTTATATATACCTGTATATGTATCTAGTGCAATCCTCTAAAGCTTGAGAAAACGCCGCATTGTATTGTTTAGAAGTTAACAATCTCCCATTACGTTGTATGTATATGCAAGCATATACACATACATGTATACATATACACATCCATACTCATCTTGCATGGATACTTTTAGATTTCTATTAGATTTCGATTGTTGATCTAGATAAATGTAAAACAGAAATTTCGTACACATATTGCTAGATATATCATGGCTAGAGTATGGAGATTTCGCTAAGACACAACTACGTGAGGTAGGATTAGGCTTAGGAACGTATTGTCTAGTGGAGCGGGAAGTGAGGGGGGGGGGGGGGGGATTGCAAAACTCGTAAGATTATCTTAACTTTCCAAAGAACAAAAGCTGCTTCGATCTTTCATGCTGTCATGCCTACGGTAGGCGTATATCTAAGGGAAGGCATTGCTATTTTAATAAATTACCACTATAATAACATTTGTCTACCTTTGAAAATATATTTTCAGGGGCGTTTGTTATATAACACTGTTATGGCAGCTTTACTATGAGATATTGAGAAATAACATATTTTTAGTGCTTGTTTTACAAAATACTGATATAAAATGCTGTTAAAATGCACACAGCGTAAAAGAAAAAAAAATGGAAACTCTATTTTAATATAATTGTCAACACATAAAGTTACCCATTGGTCATGAAAATACAGATGGATGTATTTATGTTAGTTATCATATAAGAAAGGTGGTTTAGTATGTTTAGTACATTAAGTGATAGCTATATTATGTTGCTACTAGACAACCGAAGAGGACTTTCTGTATGCACTCTGTGAGGCTACGAATCAGTAGTGTTATTTTTACTGGTCCTTTGGCACCAACGAGCCCACTATAGGTGGCTTTGAAGTAGAATACCGCTTACGTCGGTGCTAGGGGGCGTGAGAGGTGTTGTTTCTTTCATTACTTCTCATGCACAGACTCAATAAAACCGCGTTTGCTGCTTTATTCTCTTAATTGTGTTTGTTGCTCCCAAAGGATCACCTTTATCAGTATTTATTCACTCTAGGTTTCTACGTTTATTTTTTTGTAACCCGCACATATATTGGGCGCCGTATTACTTTTTAATACCATTTGGTGATATCACCTATTCGAATCGGTGATATCACTGATTCGAATCGGTGATATCACGCATTCAAATAGGTGATATCACCGAATCATTCTGAATGCGTGATATCACCTATAGAATGGGTGATATCACCTATTCGAATCAGTGATATCACTCATTCGAATCAGTGATATCACTTATTCAAAACGAATGAGTGATATCACCCATTCGAATAGGTCATATCACTGATTCGAATAGGTGATATCACCCATTCAATAGGTGATATCACCCATTCATTTTGAATGAGTGATATCACCTATTCGAATCAGTGATATCACCGATTACCAATTCAGAAATAAACTCTATATAAATGACTGATCCCAATCGCCAGCTGTTGCAACATTTGGCGCTCTTTTTCGTCATCGGAGATAATGGCCGGCTTTCATGTTATGGTCGCATCAGCTCTTGCAGAAATAGATGCGGAAATTTTCCCCCTCCCACATACAGAGGAAGGGGTATATACCATACCAATCGTAGCCCCACACCCCACCAAGAAAAAACGAAACAAATTTTTTTTTTAACAAACGAAACATATTATTATAATTTCATTTTCTATGCCTTTTCTACTGTTTAATATACAAGTCATTCAAATTGTAGATAAACCCACCTTCACCAATTTGACTGAGAAACACAGTGGACAGTTATTATTTAATTATACAACTAACCGTTAGCAATACTATACTCACCAAAAAAAGTACTCCCTTTTCTTTGCTGGTATTCCCATAGGCCAGTTTTTGAGGGTGTAGGACAGCTTGAACTGCGCTTTAATTAAAAAAAAATTGATGTGCTTATAAGCACACTTCACTGAGTACTAAATATTCCTTTAAACAGTTTCAAATTGTGTCAAGCAATACTCCTTTATGGATGCTGTGAAAACTTAATTTTGATAATCAAAAGCTGCTACCTTAACAGTCAGTTTGTAGATTGTATGTGTTTTTTGGTGGTCGATCTAATTATTCTATATACATCATTTATTATTTCCTGTGTTGCTGTCGATATAATAAGGCGAAAGAAAAATGGTTATTTTTTTATTTTTGCTCAGTATATATATTAAAAGGGACGTATGACGTTCTCCCTGATAATACTCTTGAGGGGAAGTCCGTATTTTTTTTGTTGTAAAACCGAATAGGTGATATCATTGATTCGAATAGGTGATATCACTGATTCAAAACGAAATGTGATATCACCTATTGAATGGTGATATCACCTATTTGAAAGACTGATATCACTGATTCGAATAGGTGATATCACCCATTCGCTTTTAAAGAGTGATATCGCCTATTTGAATTAGTGATGTCACTCATTCAAATAGGTGATATCACCAATTCAATAGGTGATATCACCCTTTCGTTTTGAATTGTGATATCATCTATTCGAATCAGTGATATCCCTGATTCGAATAGGTGATATCACTGATTCGAATAGATGATATCACTCATTTAAGTTTGAATCAGTGATATCACCTATTCGAATGGGTGATATCACTCATTCAAATAGGTGATATCACTGAATTGTATTAAACAGCAAAACGGCGCCTCATACACATATAATGCAAGCTGAATAGACATGCCGTTTGTTCATATTTATAACGATGTTTGTGTAATTTGAAGTTAGTTGATTGTATGTGCTCTAAGGACACGTCGATGTTGAGTGATGTGCAACATATACACGGATGCTAGTTCTGGACACTATACATAGAGACCTTAGACTAGTCTCGTGTATTCAGTGAACGTTGTTAGTGTCATTCTTTTCCCATCGCCCACATGTCGAATACATATTTACGGTGTCCGGTTGGGGCCAGATACAATGTCGTATTGTCGTGGGCGACAATGCGACGCCCAACAATGCGACATCGCGACATCGCGATACGACAGTGCGACATCGCGATACGACAACTCGACATTGCGATACTACATCGCGACAATGCGATACGACATCGCGATAATTATGTCGTGATGTCGTATCGTATTGTCGTGGTGTCGTATCGCGATATCGCGATGTCGCATTGTCGCCCACGACAATGCGACATTGTATCTGGCCCCAACTGGACACCGTACATATTCTCCTATTTAGTGTTGCGCTGTCACTTCTAATGATATCACTTCTAATGATATCCTCAGTAAGATAAATAGTTTATGTTTGGCTGGGCGCAGTTAAAGAAACAAAGATCAATACTTAACGGTACACTCATCCATTACCATATCCAAAACAACACCATGCAAAACTCCAGAATAGCAGCGGGGACAGGGACTAATCAATATCCAGGTATCATCTAACTGAAACGATCCAAGTTTGTTGAAGCAACACATACTAAACAATTACTATTGAAATCAATATATCTCTAGAATAAAACTGTTTTATGGAGAACGCATAAATTCGAACCCATCGATATTTCAACGTTGTTGGGCACGACTATAAACCTGTAATATTACCTTAGTTTGTTTGTATACAACAAAGGCAATGTTGTAAGTTGTTAGCCACACCGATACATCCATAAATAAATCTCGTTCGTTTCTCTCTTTTGTTATATCATATTTTTAATAATGGTAAGTGGAGGTTGATACACATTTGACTAGTAGTTGTTTAAATGCGTTTATTCTAATAGTATTATGGATACAGAACCTACTCACACAATATATATGGAATCAGTTGATACAGTCGAACAGATGCCTGTGAGTACATATGCTGTAAGGATGTAGATAAATGGAATACCCTCACGGAAAACCATTGTTGGCATCCGACCTCATTGTGTTTAAAGGCTCCAACCCGCCAAATAACATCAACATTGCACTACAAAACCGTTGATTAAAACTCTTTACAGTCGTTCATGTCATATAATAATGTATATATGTGCCGATTAAAAGTATACGTTTATTCATAGGTTCTTAAAATACCCATTGCTGAATATGCGTAAAAATGAGTTGGTTACTCTTAATTCGACGCTCCTACTCTGGGTTTGGCCTGGCTGGTTTAAGCCCTTTTTAGAGTGTCTGTAAACTTTGGATTTTCAAATTATGTAAGTTATATATTATATACCTCGTCGTCAGTAGGTTTAAAAACGGTGTACATATGTTTACATAATTTGGCTGTTGTTGAAGGGCTAGCTACTTTAAGAGTTCATTAAGGGATGATCCTAACCAGGTTGGTTTACCACAAGGAGCGCATACACAAGTAAGTAAATCTTTTACTAATAAGAATATTGCAGTAATTAAAGAGGCACTACCTATATCTACGCGATTTTTAATGTAAAATATTAAATTATCAATATTACTGCATTTATATGTATACAAAGCTATTTTATTAGTATTCTAAGAAGAAACATGGTTCGTATTCCAGTTCTGTAAATTATTAATTATGATCAAAACAATATCTTGAATAAAATGCTGCCCAGCCGTTTATTCCTGCCGGAGAACTACGAGTTTTTACGATTTTCTCGGACATGCGCAATGCGATTACAAACTATTCGGCGCAGTTCCGGTAGCAAACGAATCGATCGGAACTCTTCGCTAATCAGACGAGGTAGTTCCGATTGTAAACGAATAAGATCGGAAAATCTCCGCAATCGGCTTGTCTAAAACAATTACGAATACAATTTCAAAAATCCGATCTTTTCAATCCTGTTTTTCCCCAGCAAAACGCATATTACATTGGGTGAAATTATTGCCATTTACCTTTTTCATAGTCCTCTTTATAATTAAGTAAAGTTTATATCAATTGGTGGACAAAAAGATATAGGTAGAGCCTCTTTAAGTAATCATATAAGTAAGGTAAATAATTAAATAATTAAGTAAGTAAGTAAGAACAAAGAAAGTAAATACCTCAACATTGTTTTAAAGGGCCACACAGCAATCTTGAATATGTTTCCGACCATTATAATTAGCACTTCGATTAGTCAATCCAGTATCATTTTGACTTGAAACATGTTTGCAAATAATTGATAAGCAGGCAATTTGTTCTTAAAGTTTTCAATTTGTATACGCTATTCTGCCGGAGGTAGATATATTATTTGTGCAATATGTAAAGAACTATTTGATTTTTTACAATACAATACAATATCTTTATTCAGCAATTAAACATACAACACATGTTTATAGCCTACACAATTACATGAAAGTATGAAGATAGTGAGAACATGAACACTTATCCATATTAAACAAATAAACATACAATTACATCATATCAGATTTACTGAGAAGCACATTATTTCAAAATCGCTATAATGAAAAATAAGAACTTAACATCAGGAAATTTCCTTTATGTACTATTTCTTAATTTGAGAGGATAGAATATAAATTTCGCTAAGTTTACAACTGTACATTTTGACTTTGATGTCATAAGCGAATCAAACTTGTTCAAAATTGGCCATCGGCAACAATAAGGTTTAAGATATTTATGTCTTAATTCTCTATAAATTGGACAAACAAGCAAAAATTGGTATTCGTTTTCAATAAAATTTGCAATTTGATTTAAACAATTCCAATAATTACTAATAATGATTTGCTAATATGCAAATTACGTAGAAATAATAGCTAGACGCTGCTGTCGTGTGTCCATTTAAAGGGGCACATGGCAATCTTGATTTGTGAAACACTCACGACGCCCCGTTAGTTTGCCTACATAACGTTTGTTTGTTCAGTCATTAGTATCAATAACAGGAATATTTTAAAGCAAAATGTGTTTGGAAATTATTAACTGTTGATTATATTTCATCAATAAATATATTTAAACTTTTGGTAGAATAAACGAGGAAACTCAAACTTGTATTTAATGATATGCAAGCAGATTTAAAGTCAAATGATACTGGATAAATAAAATGAGACGCTATGTTCAATGTTTGTTAAAAGCTTCAAGAGTGCCGTATGTCCCTTTAAGTTTTGTTTTCATGCAATTTGATTATTTACTATTTCTGACAAAACAAAATGTGTAACATTAGCAGGACATTGCCTTTCATATAGAATTGAATGTTGTTTAACGGCTCATCAACACAGTATAGTTTATTTAGAGCCGCCCTAGAGAGCGGGGAAGGATACATAGAAATCCGGGAACATGCCCTATTCCTATTATCGAATAGATTCCTATGGTTCTTTTGCGTGCTCGGAGGATAGACCGATACACGGGACCGCCAGGTTTACGTCCCCATGCGACGGACGAGGCTAAGGGAAAGTGTCTTGCCCAAGAAAATACATAAATCTACAAAATACCTTTCAAAAAGCACTGGATCCCCGTGGGGATACGAAAATGTTGGAATAAATTAATAGATGGGGAAAAAACATTTATACAGTGCTACAGTTTATAATAATATAATATTATATTTATATATATATACAGTTGAAAGTATAAAAGGGTTATAAATTTAGGAGACGTTCTTGATAAAATGTTCAATAAAGGTCTAGTTTCATCAATAAGTACTTATGACTTCTCTACACTATATACAACCTTACCACATCATCTTATTAAAGACAAGCTAATTTCTCTTATTCAAAAAACATTCGCTAGAGAAAATACTACATTTTTGGCATGTAATAATATTAAAGCGTTTTTCACTAACGGCAGTTTAGACAATTATACTATGTAGACTTGCTATGAAGTTTGTGAAGCACTCATCTTCCTATTAGATAATATTTTCGTCAGGTATGGTACCACCGTTTATAGACAAATTGTTGGTATCCCTATGGGTACGAACTGTGCACCACTTGTCGCAGATTTGTTTTTATTTTGCTATGAAAGGGATTTCATGTTGGGTCTTTCACCAGATACCCAGGCAGATGTTATTGAAGCTTTTAATGACACCTCTCGGTATCTGGATGACATACTGAACATTGACAACCCTTTCTTTCCAACTATGGTTCATAATATTTATCCTAAAGAACTTCGGCTTAATAAAGAAAATATATCTGATAATAACGCTTCTTTTCTTGATTTAGATCTCTCGATTGAAAATGGTAAAATAATTAGCAAAATCTATGACAAGAAAGATGATTTTAATTTAGACATTGTTAATTATCCCCACTTGGATGGGGCTGTTCCCCGAGCAACATCTTATGGGGTGTATCTGTCTCAACTCATTCGTTTTTCTAGAGCTTGTACTCGAGTTGAGGACTTTAATATTCGTAATCTTTGTATAACTAAAAAGTTACTCTATCAGGGTTACAGTTACCATAAACTTCGTAAAACCTTTGCAAAATGTTATTATCGTAACCCTGATCTTCTTTCCAAATATAAATGTAATTTAAGGACTCTTCTGCGACAAGGACTATCACAACCTGACTTCTATGGTGATGTGATTTATAAACTTCGTAAGATTCTTGGTCATGATCACTTTCATACTATCTTTGTTAAACTTGTTAAAAAGTTTATCAAAAGAGGTTATGACCCTATCATTTTGCAACGTACTGCATGCTTGGTGGTGGACCCTTTTACAGTTCGCCACTATGCTTTCCTCTTTAATTGTACGATGACCGGACAGGCTGTGGACCCTATGATGACGCCTACCTAAAGCCCATTGGGACGGTGGCGTTTGATGTTTGTCCATGTTCTTTCTTGTCGTGCCCTTAATGGTGTATTCTCTTACTGCTCTGGCTTCTGCCAAGTCATTGAGTTCCTTCATTGTGGCTTTCTAGGCTATTGTTTTTTTGTATTATATTTACACGAGCATATTTGTGTTTTACTTATATTGCCTATTGATGCTGCCTTGTTGGTTAGAGTTTAGATCATGGCGGGGATTTCTTTATTTACACTGTCCTGTTTTAATGGGATGCCAGTAGGGTAAGTGTGAGGTTTGGTGCACACTAGAACCGGTTTAAACCCCCAGTGGCCTACTTTGCCACTGACCGTTCCAAGGCGGTAGCCCTATTGTCAACCCTTTTGTGTTTGTGATGTCGTATGCATTTTTTATTACTTTTGCCTTTTCGTTTTTCTGTTTGCGTGTTTGATTCTGTGTTTTGTGGTTGACTCTCGTCCTTGAATGCTGCTTTCCCTGTCCGATATTTTTATCCTTATTAATAAAAGTTTAGTTTAGTAATTCTTTGATTCATAAAGCTGTAAATACATGTACATTGTACGTATTATTAAGTGCTTTTAAATGCAAATTGCATATTACCAAGTTGAAAAATGTATTTCTATAATATGTTGAAACAAACTTGAAATATATTTATCTTTATCACTTATATGTTATTGAAAAATACTTTATATAATTGTGTTGACCATTTGTTTATATTTGTTAGGCAAGCACATACTAGATACGGCCGATCAAGTAATACAACTGTGATCTGATGATAAGTAGTTAAAAGTATTTGAAGTCTTTTTGAGCTCTAGTTTGTAATGATTCCATCCGTAAGGAAATATACTCATATGTTATCATAGCATTCATATATTGGATTTAGATGGAACTTTTAACTAGAAAACTAGTGTGGTTGTGGGGTGAATTGTGTGGGTGTGGGGTGGGGTGGGGACGGAGTTGTAGAGGCGGGTGGTAATTACGACATCAATTACACGATATCAAGTCCAACGACGTCTGGTGTTGGTGGTGGTGGTATGTGTGTTTGGGGGGTGGGGTGGGGTGGGGAGGGAGTTGTAGATTTTTTAATAATTTGAATGTCGCAGGACATGCTTATGCCTTGAAGAAGAATACATCCGTTAATCATACCCATAGATCGCGGAAATATAGATGGAAACGGCAAAGGTCAAGAAATTAAATTTAATAAGTTTCCTTCTTTTTTTTGTTGACATGTATCAATTTAGTACCACAATCAACAACTAGTGGTTTATTTCCAACAACTGATAACGTTCATATCCATCAAACACATAACATTACAATACAATATTAAAATAACAGCAATGAAGCAATGCTCATGTATCATTAATTACAACGACACAGAGTTGTTTAAGCAAGCACATGCACTAAAAAGAAATATTGTTAAAAAAAGAGTATGATAATGGGCCTTTGGAAACGGCCGAGCACGACACATACGAAATATTGCAGTCTCGGTTTGATTGAGACTGTTCATGAGCGGTAGTGAAATATGCTAGCTACCGACCACGCCCTCTAACCCCGGGTTGAGCAGAACTCAAAATTCATAAAAATCAGCAGTACAGAATTTTAGCCACCCCGAAGATGGCAAGCATATGGCGGTGGATATAGCAATATTTGTATTTTTATTTCATCCCCTATATCCATCGGCGTGTGGTCCCAGGATCTAATAAAAGTGTATGCCCCGAATAGCTAATAAACAAAAAGGAATTTAGTTGGGAGCAGCGGTTATGAAGCCTGCGTATCACAAGTAACAGTCAAAAGACTACATTAAAAAGCAGACAACATATCCTATGAGTGGTTTAACAATACCCAGAGCCTTTTATCGGCCGGAGAAGTGGAACCACCGAATCAAAAACTAAGTAAGAAAACAAAAGAAATTGAAAATGTACCACTGATCAATACATGTAAGTATCGGGCTCAGCGATCTCCAAAGATCGAATGAATAACAGTACTGAAATCCAACCCACGGTAGGTTCAGTGTTTAAACATTAACAAATATGCCCCCTAAGACCACATGAGAACGCTCTAATGGTTAATATGGCTCTTAAATAATATATATGCATTATGTTAATTGGATTCAAACAAAACTAACCATTGTATTCTGCAAAACATTCATTCTTCCTTAGCAGTGGTTGTCATATTGTTTTTGACTGATACTGTACAAATAGAAATGTGTATAAGATCAATGGTACAAATCTTACTTCGAGTCGACAATACTCATTGTCGAACTCACCTAATGATGGCACAAAAATGGCAACAGCTATCATAGGCAGAGTTGATTTTGCGCAGTGTCGAAATTGTCCAATATGATATCAGAATAAACACTCAAGGTTTATTCATTCAATCCGAAACCCTTTACTACATGTATCGCCTTCACAAGAATGTGCTTACGGAAAACGACTGACGACGGACAATTCGATATCGCATAGGCTCGCTTGAAAGTTGTCGAGTAGAGCTAAACAGGAATACACAGGTCAATACATTCTGAAAAGGGGATAAGTTCTGTATATAATTCCAACACCATATAATAGGTATCGTATTTACATTGTTAAAGGATATAAAAAGATCGAACAGGGAAAGTAGCATTCAAGGAGGACAGTCATCCACAAAACACAGAAACAAACACGCAAACAGACAAACAAGAAGGCAAACTAATATTAAATGCAAACGATATCACAAACACAAAAGGGTACACAATAGGGCTACCGCCTTGGAACGGTCAGTGGCAAAGTAGGCCACGGTGGGGGTTTAAACCGGTTCTAGGGTGCACCAAACCTCATACTTACCCTACTGTGTCATCCCATTAAAACATGACTGTGTAAATAAAGAAATCCCCTCCATGATTTAATCTCTAACCAACAAGGCAGCATCAATAGGCAATATAAGTAAAACACAAATATGCTCGGGTAAATATATACAAAAAAAAACAATAGCCTAGAAAGCCACAATGAAGGTACTCAATGACTTGGCAGAAGCCAGAGCAACAAGAGAATAAACCATTAAGGGCACGACAAGAAAGATCATAAAGTTGTAGCGTCTCAGTGTATTTGTATCAGGTGTATGCGTCTCAACTTATTTGTTTTTCAAGAGCTTGTACTCGATTGAGGACTTTAATATTCGTGATCTTTGTATAACTAAAAAACTAAAAAAGCTACTCAATCAGGGTTACCGTTACCATAAACTTCGTAAAACCTTTGCAAAATTTTATTATCGTAACACTGATCTTCTTTCCAAATATAAAAGTAATTTAAGGACTCTTCTGCGACAAGGACTATCACAACCTGACTTCTATGGTGATGTGATTTATAAACTTCGTAAGATTCTTGGTCATGATCACTTTCATACTATCTTTGTTAAGCTTGTTAAAAAGTTTATCAAAAGAGGTTATGACCCTATAATTTTGCAACGTACTACGTGTTTGGTGGTGGACCCTTTTGCGGTTCGCCACTATTCTTTCCTCTTTTATTGTAGGATGACCGGACTGGCTGTGGACCCTATGATGACGCCTACCTAAAGCCCATTGGGACGGTGGCGTTTGATGTTTGTCTATGATCTTTCTTGTCGTGCCCTTAATGGTTTATTCTCTTGTTGCTCAGGCTTTTGCCAAGTCACTGGGTACCTTCATTGTGGCTTTCTAGGCTATTGTTTTTTTGTATTATATTTACACGAGCATATTTGTGTTTTACTTATATTGCCTATTGATGCTGCCTTATTGGTTAGACATTATATCATGTCGGGGATTTACACTGTCTTGTTTTAATTGGATGACAGTAGGGTAAGTGTGGGGTTTGGTGCACCCTAGAACCGGTTTAAACCCCCAGTGGCCTACTTTGCAACTGACCGTTCCAAGGCGGTAGCCCTATTGTCAACCCTTTTGTGTTTGTGATGTCGTTTGTATTTACTATTACTTTTGGCTTCTTGTTTTCTGTTTGCGTGGTTTGTTTCTGTGTTTTGTGGTTGATTGTCCTCTTTGAATGTTACTTTCCCTGTCCGATCTTTTTATATTTCTTTGTACTAGACAACATTTGTATGTTTTACTTATATAATTTTATAGCCTTGTGGCAGCTTTGAAACAGCTTTGAAAAGTCTCCCTGACTGCGAATCAGTCATGTTATTACTAACTGGTCCTTTGAGATCATTGATCTCAATCTTTGTAGATTTAAAGGTGAATACCGCTTACTAAGCCGATGGTAGGGCCGTGAGTGGTGTAACGTGCTATAACTTCTCATGCAAATATTCAATACAACCGAGTATGCAACATTTATATTTTATTTGTGTTCGATGCTTCCAATGGATCTCATTTTTAGTACCTTTTCTTTATCGCTCGTTGAACCGTTTGATAGTATCGTTATGTCTCTCGAATAGTACATACATCATTATCTGCGACACAAGAACGAGCTTATAACGTATGAACAAATGCATTCGTTGACAAGTACGACAAAACACCTCTCATTGTATTGTGCACCACTTTTCATCTGTTCTAGGAATATTTTTTCCACGAGGTTGTGGCACTTGTGGCTGTTGCTCCTCCACCAAGTTTACGCGGGGTTTGCTTTTGAGATCTATCATGAATCTATCCCATGGAACATTGTAAACGGTACCTTCAAAATCTTCTACATTTGTGTTGTTCCCTCCAGAGACACCATGATCCTCATTTTTAGCTGTTATGTTTGCCTCGTCCAGTAGTTTATTCAAATACATAATTTCCCCTTCCAATAATTTAATAGCATCTATGTCGCTCGAATGCTCCCTTATCTGACGCTCATTTTCTTGAATTTTCAATCGAAGATTTTCGTCGCATTTCTTTCTAATCACTTCCAATCCTTGCATCTGTGTTTTAAGTATCTCTTCATGAAGCTGTGACTCCATTTCCTGGACTTGGACCATCTGCTTATCGCGAACGCTGTTTGATTTTGTGATTGAAATTTTCAAATTACCAGGACTGTGATCTGGTTGAGCTGAAGCAATATCTATACCTGTCTCTTCTGTAAAATAAAACAGGCATACTAATATCAACCATAATTATTAGCAGCTTCGTGGCAATGACTTTAAATTTGCCCTGAAAATACAAAAACACTTTGAGACTGAGTAGACGTTTTTGTATTTTGTTAATATTCTTTAATCTATTACATGTTCTTATAATAAAAACCATTCTGGAACAATGAACTTCAATTACTCTTTAAATCAATATATACTGCAATACCTTAGTTTAGATATTATCGGGCATATTTGCAGAAGGCCATATTTCAATATTAATAGCTGTACTTGATAAATGAATTCAAATAACTTTAGACGCTATGTTTTATTGTTGGGGTTGGCTCAACTTTTATATCGCTTGTGGATTAGTTTAAAAAGAGTTCAATGTCAATATTCCAACAGTGTTTACCTTGCTGAGCCTCATGGACCAGTTGAAATACTTGTTTTTCTTGATATTCTTTGCCATCTATAAACCCCTGTAGAACTGCTCGACTCTATACATAAAGAAAAGTTGACGTATAAGACACTGACACACAAATAGTTCAATTAAATTTAATGCTGTTTCCAAAAATAAAATAAAAATATAAATCTCTAAAATCAATTCCCAAAGAAGATTTCTGTGGACAAAAAGCTGACAGATATTTTAGATTGCACATTTTACGAACATGTAGTGTTTACAATATCAGCATCAATATTTAATTAAAAGCACACTACACAACCAATCAAGTCTCAACTCATTAGCGTGTGAACCAGAAAATGACTTAACACATCCATTACAAGACGAAATTTGCATGAAGTTGATCCATGATCTTTAACCCAAATTTGGTAACATACATCAAATATCATCACAATATCTTAAGCAGTTTGAGAATTATGTAAATGATACACAACTGCATGACCTTGACCTTTAAAAATTCAGTATTTATTTATATACAATAAAATCAAACATAGGTACCATATCGAGAAGTTATTGCATTACTACACACACATATAATTATTTTGAAATACTCAAGGGCCGCCGCTCTGTAAATTAAGTGGGTTATTATCGTTGTTGAATTTGCGATACAAATATTCTTACCAATTGAGTGAAAGTCGGATGATAGTGTATACTTTGCTCATTCTCTATTTATTCAAAACCGTATTGAAACACAACTTTCACCTTTATCAGTATTTATTTCTACTCCAACAGGCCATAAAATTCGAAAAACCTTTGAAAAATGTTATTATCGTAACCTTGATCTACTTTTAAAATATAACAGTAATTTAAGAACTCTTCTGCGACAAGGACTATCACAACCTGACTTTTATGCGTTTGGTGTTTGTCTTTAATATTGTATTGTCGTAACATTTACGTTTTTTTCTCTTCTTGATTTGGCTTCTGCCAAGTCATTGAGTACTTACTTTGTGGCTTTCTAGGCTTTTTTTATATTATTTATACTTGATCATTTATGTGCTTTACTTATATTGCCTATTAATGTTGTTATGTTTGTTAGAGTATAACCTGGTGGGGATATCTTTATTTACACGGTCCTGTTTATTGGATGGCAATAGGGTAAGCGTGAAGTTAGGTGCACCCTAGAACCTGATTTCAACGCCCAATGGCCTTTTTTGCCACTGACCGTTCCAAGGCGGTAGCCCTATTGGCAACCCTTTTGTGTTTGTTGTCTTATTTTGCCTTTTATTCATGTTTAAAGCTGTTCTGTGTTTCTGTGCGTGTGTTTGCGGTTGACTGTCGTCCTTGAATGCTACTTTTCCTGTTCGATTTTTATATCTACTTTTTATGAATTGGTGATTGTTAAATATAATTAAATGTATTTAGACATAATCAGGGACTCCATAATGCATGCTTATAACAGACATTCAATTAAATGTTAAAAAGCAAGAAACAAATTCCTTAATGCGTTAACAAGTTTACATTGTTTGTTCAATATATAAATCAAACACAAAAACATCCGAAACACAGGCATCCATTTTGCTCATTGTCAGCTTACGATATTGTGGAAACAAACAGACACATACAGATCGCGGAACCATGTAACTGTTTACTGAAGGTAGTGTGTTCAAGAAAATGAGCTGATTTACTGAATGAGACAGATGACGACGCATAGTCTTTGGCAAGTATAAAATAGAATAAAAAATGAAAAGAGGATCCCTTGGAAGCAACAAACACAAACAAGAGATAAAAGCAACAGACTAGGTTTTATTGACACTTTGATACGTATATATTGAACAAATATAAATTACCCGTGATCCAAGACCAGTCATGCCTTCATACTTTTTGACGATCCAGTTTATGTCAGTTATATATTCATCATACCCCGATGGATGGCGGTATGCTTGGTTTTTCATTTTTCGGGTTATTTTTAGATCAAGTCGTTGTAGAACCTCTCTGCACTTGTCCTCGGAATTTCTATCACATATCTTCTTGAAATCGCCAAACAATTTCTTGATGCTGACCTAAATAGATATAAAACATTATGACACAACACTATACAAACATTTTTAAACAGGACAGCAATCTATGGATTAGTAGTGCAGAATCTATAGACAATATTCTCACATATCTAAATCGAACATGAAAATGAAAACGTCGTACGCATGAAATAATAACAAATTGATAATGATAACATGTATGACGTTCTTACCATAGCTTGATCCAGAAGAACGTCTTTGTCATCAATGACGACAGCATTTTTGAAGAAATTGAAAGCAGTTGCCATACAATCATTATGAAAATCTACCAAAGCCGAGTCCTTTGGGTTGATCTCTGCAATTCGTTTCTGCATTTCCTTCTTGTATATATCGCTTGCAGTGTTTACCGCAAATTGATTTTCAGCATCAGCCATTTCTCTGGTGGCTTCTAAAATTGACGGCGTCTCATCATTTCGAATTGAGTTGGTATAATTCAGAGTTAAATTTGCAAACACTGAAAATACAAGTGTTATTGTCTTGAAATATCTCAACACCATTCATTTTATTTTATTGTTTTCCGAAACAAAATACCAAAGCAATAAAGATAAGATAAACAATATTCACAACGTAAAAGAATATATAAAAATCGAACAGGAAATGTAAGATTAAAGAACCACAGTCAAACAAAAACACGCATGGAAACAAACAAAATATTACAAAGATAATTAAAAAGCAAGATATGACACCTCACACATTTAAAGGGTTTACAATGTGCTACCATCTTCGCGCGGTCAATGGCGGAAAAGTCAACTGGGGGGTTATACCAGCTTAGATGGTGCACCAAACCTCACTCTTACCCTATTTCCATCCAAATAAAACGGGACAGTGTAAATAAAGATTAGCTCTTTTATCGCTTGAAATTCAATGCGATTCAATACATGTGCTCATCATCAGACAAAGCCCCATCTTTTATACTTTGCATACTTACTCCGTCCATTTATTTTGTGCCCCGAGTGCAAAGTGCTAGGTAGCCGGCTATAAATGTAGGCTGTGAATTCTTTGATCGCTTCCACAAAATCTTCGTCGAGGTCAGCGTCAGATAATGTGTTTAATAATTTGAGTTTCTTTGTTTTGCATGGTTGTTCAAAAAGAAAGCATTTCCTTTTCTTGAAATACTTTCTTATCAGCAACCTGTTCTTATTGTAGGATTCAACATGTTTGCCCTTCTTGTTTCTTTCCACCATTAGACATTCCTCTAAGTACTGGTCAGGTGTCGCTCGCTTTCCCGATCGTGTCACAGGATCAACTCCAAAATCTCTAAGACCGACAACCAATTCAGGAAAGAAAAAATCCATCAACGATTCATCCGTCTCGTCTCCATTTATTGAGATGCTCGATTCTATGTCTTGCAGAAAGCTGTAAACAGTTAGTGTTATGACTTAAATAAACTTAAAGCTGTAGAATATACAACTAAATTTCATACAGTTTTGTTGTTGTTTCATATTTTCACGAGAACGTATTTTCATATGTAAGATTTGACCACGCATAATCATTTGTCACCACTGCACCAGGAAACATGTCTATATCGCACTTAAACACCGGCTAATACGTGTATACAATTGTTACACGTTTAAGGACTAACACAATTTTACGTTTATTAAAGAATTCGTGATAACATACCGGTATTATCCGATATGTGGTAGCCTTAAAATAAAATCAATACTTGTTACACTTTTGTTATGCTGCATTTAGAGATGCCCGTAATAATGCAAACCTTACTTTAATGATATATTAAAAGCTGAATCCATTTGTCTTTAAAATATAAAATATATTGCAGTCGCAACGTTTTGATACAGGATGTATTTATTTACCTTAGTTTTTCAATAGCATCGGCATCGAACGCTCCTTTAGTGTTATAAATCAGTGTGCTGCTAAGAAGCGTCGCAAGTGTGAACAACCACGTGTCTTCCTGGCGGTTAGTCTGTTCATTATACATATACAAATGTTATACTACTTAGACTCCAGCTCCTCCACTTCTCTTCCTACTACTACTGCAACTATTACTTAAAATAATGATATACTAACATAAACATCCACTACATTAACCTAATGTAAGGTAATGTCTAGGTCAATTGATATCAACCTTAATGAAACGTGCATTTTACGTAAATATTTATCAATGGACTTGTAAGTGAAGAAGTGATCGATTCTTACGTATGACGGGAGGTGTACAGTACTGGTTTTGCCCATGAAAAGTGGGTGGTCTGCCTTCACAACAAGAAATCGACCATCATATATAACCTTACATGTGTTGCAATGACGTAAAACACCATACAAACAAACAAACAATTCAATGAATTCTTTTTTTCCCGCAAAATTCATAACAAATGTTTCACGTGTGATCAAATGTTGGTTTTAGCAATATCAAATCAGCAAACTGGTTTTAGAATTAAAGTTTAAACACTTTGTCTGCTCTTGGTTAGCAACAATACAAAGGCATTATCATATGGGTATGTTTGATTCCCCAATATTCAAGTAAGTGAGAAGTAAAGTTTGGCAGTGTTTACCTTGAATGTGTCCCCGATACCCTCGGTGTCCATTAACATCAATACTTGACCTTCTTGTGTAGGGTGAGGTCTACACCACACCCATATGCCCTTAGTCTCAGCATTAGTGGTATGGCCAATAACAAAACCTGTTAGGTTATATTATAGGTTAAATTTGGTATTACTGAAAAGGGTCACACATTTACGAGTTATTCCAATTTTTTCAAAAGAATGCAACTTATTGAGAACCATAAATGTTTCTCATTTGTTTTAAAAATATAAGGTGACAGTGGGATCTAGAAGTTTCGAAAGGAGGTTCTCAATCTACTTGTGCCTCACATACAATTCACATGTGGCGGGATCTGAAATTCCATGGCCAATTTCCCTTGTCAAATACGTCATTGAGATCACGCTTGAAAATACGATAATCTAGTGACAATATGCAAACACTATGCAAAACCTTACCCCTAGATTGCTCCGCAAGTCTGTTTAATAGGTAGGATTTCCCAGTTCGAAATCTACCCGTAACTGCCACAACGTTTAGTGGATTGTCGATAACGTTAAGTTCTGCGATTGTTTCGTCTTTGCAATGGAATTTTCCGTCTCCATCAATGTTTATCAGTTGCATAGGCGTAGTAAACAATTTAGAATTGCACTTTATGCTAGAAGAAATGGAAAGACATCTTAAATGTGTGTGTTGTATTTAACAATGTTTGTTAATTCGTTTAGTAAAAATATTAAACTAGACGAATACACTTTAACTATATTTAGTTTGTTTTATTGTTCTCGGTTCAGGAACACATCTGTACCAATCTTGCATATTTCCACTTTATGCAAAAACTCAATATAAGAGTTCAATTTTAATAATCTACTAGCGACTGCAAGTTCCATCACAAAACTGCCTACAAAATGAGATCCTCGACAAAACAAGGATATGTGTTTGCATTTAATTATTCTCATGTTGTTACATACTAAACATAGCGTGTATATTGCAAACGACAGCCGTATGGCATTTACGCGTATTGAAAACAATTTGATTCGCGATGAATAAGGTGAACCTTATAAAAATAAAAATTGAATCATTTATTAAACAATATTTGTTTTGCCATAACATATTGATTTAACCCTATTAACGGCTGTGGTGTCCGAACTAAACTAGTAATATATATTGCAAAGTAGATAGCTTGGAATAACGAGCATAAACAAGATATGTAGGTAGCGGATTCGGTTGTATCGAATCCTTTTATGAGAGGAAATATAAAGTACAACATCTCTTACGCCCCCTAGCACCGACTGAATTGTAATGTGACAATGATTGTGCTCGAAGATTTCAAAGTACAAGTAAGTAATAACACCTCTGGTTCGAAGTCTGGGCGACATCTTTCACAGCCGCCACACAACTCTAAACGAACACTAGTGTAAATGTCAATAATTTCTAAAGAAACACAGCTTACTGTTCGTTAACTGGTGGTTTCGATACAAAAACGTTATCTCTTGATGCAGGCTTGGGAAATGGCGCACTGAAAATTAAATTTAGCAACGATAAAATACAGCTTTTATTTTAAATAATTAATATTATTAAATGATTTATACGTAAGGAAGGTTCCCCTTTTACAACACATACAGCTGATTTGATCACAATACGTAATAAGACGTGATGGGTAACCTTCGACTACTTAACTTAATCATAGCATTGAAAAACATGGATACACATAAAAATACTCAGTATACAATAAAAAGTAACGTCTTATTTTGTCTTGCGCGTCTTAATTAATTTTCAATCGTCTCCGAGGCCGAATGGTTAAAGACGTAGCGTTGTAAAACTTCGCCTCTCACCGCTGCGGGTTCGAATCCCACTGAGAGCTCGACTTGTAAGTGAGGAAGTGTTGATTCTTAAGGATGGCGGTAGTACAATACTGGTTCTACCCAGGAAAAGTGGGTGGTCTGCCTCCACCACAAAACAACGAACGTCATATATAACCTTACATATGTTGAAACTGACGTAAAACACAATACAAACAAACAAACAAACAGACAAACAAACAAACAACAAACAAACAAACAAACAAAGCGTCTTAATTTACTTTCATTGCCTTTTTCGTGAAAATGTCTTTAGATATACATCAAATAAGTTCAGGTGTTTATGCTTTTATATTATATTATCTTTATATTAACTAACCATATACACATTATGGACCCTCGAAACTTGATCCTTTTTGACCCAGGACATTTTAACGAGCTTGATAACAAGGGTACAACGAATACGTCACTTAGCACCAAAAGAAATCTGTTTAGCGGCTCTTGCGAATAAGAGCTAAGGCTTCGAATATATATAGTAACGGCGGCTATTTTGGATATTGTTTTGACCTAACTTAAACGTACTTTAAGGCAAGAAATGTCCATGGCATGTGAAGTTTGGTTAAACATGGTCAAGCAGTTACAAGAAAAAAGAATGGAAATGCTGACGGACTATAATGGCTTACATTGAGCAGCAACTCAGATGAACTAAAAACCAATATGCTCAAGCCATCTTTGACTTGTATGAATGTAACCGCTGCTGAAAGATTTGAAGTTCATTTAAGCAGCTGTTAATAATGGGAAGATTATATGCACTGCAGTGTTCATTTTAACATCATGATTATAGTCGGGTAGAACACAGATTAAAATTGGTTCAAGAGGGCATAATAATATTATTCTCTAAGCACGGGTAACTGTTATTGTTATAGTAATGTATTTATTAATAATAAATGATATATTTAGCAATTATACCTTCATTAAAAAGATATTCTTTTAATTGGCTTAAAGTAATAAACTGCATTTAATACAGTTTACTATAAACTCTAATACTAAAATCTTTAGCAGGAAAAGCAAAAATACCAAAACAAATCGTTCTTTATTTAGTGTTATTCCCGAAATAGAAATATTCATTTCATAGTTATATGTATAAACATACATGAATATGTTACACTACATGAAGATAAGTCAGACTGTACTGATATAATTGTTAATACCAAATCAAATCAGAAAGCATAAAAAAAGCAAAATAAATGAATCTATGCTTTCATTTTATGAACACATTCGTTATCAGGAGCTCATGCAAAGTCAATGTATTTAAAAATAACAAAACAAGGCAAGCAGGAAGATGCAATGTTATTTCTACCTTGGATGGTTTTGGAATAACTTCGCCTTACTTTTCACCGACATATTTTCGGGATGATCTGCCATTGTCGATAACAATCCGCCACCTGATAATACAAATAATAATTATATTGTAGGTAATCAGAGTTGCTGTACATACTTTTATCAGCGTTTATTAAAGACGCACCCCAGTTTGATATGTGTTCAGTGGTTTGCTGTGCATTATGTCTGGCAAAATGACGATGACAACAATAAATTAAATTCACGAAATCAGAAGGACACATGGACGTTATTAAGTCCATCACTTAAATGTTTAATATATTGTACTTTTGTTACCACAACTGAATTCGATGAATGTCCTTGTGGACGCAAAACCTCAAAAAAAGATATAGGTACTACTGATGACACATCAACAAAGGCGTACACACGGCTGCACGTTGTACACATAAATCATGAGCCACAGATAGATAATATGCATTAGGAAGTATACGTTTAATAAATGAAGAAGCAAACATTACGAACGGTGAGGTTAAGACGTGTCTAGCATTGCATCTGCAGCATCGTAGAAAATTTTATCCATATCACCTTCTAGTTTATTTTAAGGTTTAGGCCATAAACTTGGCTTTATATACTGAAAAGAAACGCAGGGTGCGTATTTCCGCTATATATTGTATGTTTAATATGCTACTGCTAATCGAATGGTACAGGGCGACATTAGGCCTGTCCTTTTAGAAAGAAGGTTTAAACAGCACTGAACACACCAAGGGTTACCCCTTTAAAGTTTCATTATCGTCAGAATGTGCATTTGGCTCAAGACGGTGAGCAAACTTAGGCTTTAAATGTTGCAATCACTTAACATTAATTACAGTACTGAACTGGCTCAATTTTTCAAAGAGGAACTTCAGCATTAAAGAATTTCTTGTTACAACGTGTACTGTGATTAAAACGTCTACAACATCACAGTTGTGTCCTTTCTCTAACTAACTGGACTTTGTTTTACAAAACATCTTGGGATTTCCTTGGAATATATATTGAATTAAGCGTGCAGTATATGCAATATATAGCGGAAATACGCACCCTGCGTTTATTTTTCCTTTCAGTATAGTTTTTGGCAATACATATACTTATGCATGTGCTGACATTTATTCATTACTTAATCAAATAGTGTTACAAGTAAATAAGATTGACATTCATTCATTCCTTAATCAAATAGAGTTACAAGTAAATAAGGTTGACATTTATATTCCTTAATCAAATAGTGTTACTAGTAAAGAAGGATAATACGAACAAATCATTATGTTTTTACTTATTTGACACAATTTGAAAACAAGCTTGCGGTGGACGTAAAATATTTCACTCCTTATGTTAATATGTATGCATATGATATGGCAGACATTTGCTTGTGTCATATTATCTTATGACGTTTACAACACAGGTTAGCTAATTTAACACATACAGGTGATATAAATGTGGATGTTGTGTTCAACAGATCAGGTCGAAAACATTATTATTGCTGCTTCAAGACAAGATAAAACTTAGAAAAACAACAACAGTTTAAATCAAATAGAAGACAGCATCATGATTCTACCAGTAACATCTGTTCCTCGAGGATTCTTCGCGACACATTGTAAACTATTAGTACTATAAGTACTCAAATTGGTTCTTACTAATGTAAAAGAAAGAACTTTTTCTGAAGATGATGGCATTACATTGATCCGAAAGATTGTTTGAATCAAACAGTAATTTATTTGAGACAACTTACAGGGTAGAGTTGCAATAGTAGTGTTCGAACAGGATATATAGTATTTACAGAACAGAGTCAAATAAACAACACGCATTCAAAACGAACAACAAGTACACAGAAAATGGAGGCAACGTATGCGACACTTCAGTTGGTTTTCTTTGTTTAATATATTGCGGACACGTAATGATAAATAGAGGATCCTACATTAGTGACGGTTGAATGTATTAAACGAGTTGGATATCATATGATGTGAGGCGGTGCCAAGCATCTTATCAATTTTATCCAACGACTTTTAGATTAAATTGAATAATTAAATATGCACGAATGTGAGATTATAACCACAAAAATACTCATAAGCAACATGTATCAGTGTAACTGCCTACGTAAAACGTTGTAGTACGATGCAGTCATATTTTTGCATGATGACGTCATATGTTGACTCGTTTTTATCCATTCAGCGCCGAGCAACTGAACTACATCGTCGATTTCCGTAATCCGGTATGCTAAAGGTTACGGAAATCGAAGGGACACTTCCGATGTACTTCGAGCTGAACAGAGAAGACCGAACGATGCTTCGGCTTCAAGGCGATATTTATTTCACTAGAGTTAGATGATTAATATATATGATAACATTATCATTTATTACACTCCACACCGCAATTTAAGTGATACGTTCTGTTTAAATGATAATACAATTTGCCCTATCTATTAGGGATCGCAAGACTATGTCTAGCATATATTACTTGTTTTTGGTGGTCACCGATAACATGGATAAGACAATATATATATATAACTTATATTATATATAAATATATATATATTTGAATTACGAGTGAGACTTAAATATGTTTAAAGTTACAATCCTCTTTATATCCGCTCTCAAAGCGTTCAAATTACAAATAACCGATAAGAGAAACAAATCCCGATAAAAACCTGTCCATGCGTGCGATAAAAACCTGTCCATGCGTGTACAACTAAGCTGTCTAAGTTATGCGATAACACTTTAATAGACGTGTTGCATAAGTGCATGTGACTTGAATTTATATTCACCTGTACGTGAAAACATCGATTGTGCCCTTGACACACTTTAATATTTGTTCTTTTGCAAGTATATGGAAAACACTATCTATGTTTTGTAATTGTTTTTACATTTGCCTTTCATATTGCTTATGCATGTTAACTTCATTCATATTGTCTTATTTATTTCGATTTTGCCACGTTCTCACTCAAAACCTCAATGCGTTGTGACGTATCTTATTATCAATGTAATTTACACGACAACTGAGAAAACACATATCTATAAATGCTATCCCTTGCAGCCGATCAATATACAGCTGGTATATATGCATGAACACATTCTACTTTCATTTCAGGTTATTGGAAAAGCTTAATTGCCTAAATATGCGGATTTTCTGTTTTCGTTGAAATGTTTTGCTTATATTATCGTATGTTTACAGACAATGTCACACGTGAACAGACATATAATTTGGTTTATAACATAGCGGAGAACTGTAATGCAAATGCATATAGTAACCTGAATAGTAGTTGTATTATCTGTAAGCAAATTCGACACGCGAGTTGCTAAATTAATTAATTCTTGGTTTACTTGTGTTATAATATAGTGGTAGCTTGTTTGTGGTTTTACTACGATCGCTGTCTTTTTTAACAGTTCAAGTGTCGATTGTGCGGACCCGTATACCAATATCTCAATCGATATGTTTCAGATCCATATGAATCTTATCTATGAGGTTGTACACATGTAGGGTATCATATAGAGTATTTTTTTACGGAAGATATGCATTTTCAATTTTGTCATTTTACGAGTATCGTTAATGTATTTCTCAAAACTGACATAAACACATGATGTCGTGTTTTAACATCAAACTCTATTTCGTTTTAAAAGTCCAGAAAACTGCAGCAGGATGGTCATTTAGATTTATTTGGCACAACTCTAGTGTACGGACGAATGATTGGTGCCTTTCAGTGGCCGACCTTTGCATTTCGCTGATTTCAAGCGAATTTATTACTATTACACTAAATACATAATGACCTAGTCATAATAAAGAAAACATACCTTCCAAAACATATCTCCAAATGAATGAGAGTAAATCACGAGTTTCAATACAAAATACAAAGTACCTGCCAAATGCATGTACATACTCGCATTTCCAATTGGATATATGGTTAATAGTGCTAAATCATACCTCCCTTGCTGCCCGTTAAGCTAGGTTGTCAGAAGGGAGAAAGATCGAACAATCTTTGTCTCATATTTATTTCGATTTTTCCACGTTGTCACTCATCTACAAAGTGTTTAAGCATGAATTTATCAAAGTAAGGTACCTCATACAATAAAATCACATACCTGTGTATTATATCCTTTGTGTATTTCTATCAATTAGTTTTCTGCACAACTAACATAGATATTGTTTTCAACACAGCTAGCACATCTATTCTTTGCAAAATCAATTCGCATATTATACATTAGCATGCATGAACTCAATCTAGTTTCATATAAGTTTATCGGAAAAAGGTAAATTCTACGAATATGCGGATTTTGTTTTTCAGTGAAACTCTTTATGCAACAATATCGCATTATAACAACCAAAGTCACACATGGATACACTGCAGATTGGTTTATAAACCGTATAGACAATGTACAAAACCCAAGTAATTTGAATAATAGTTTTATTATCTGTAAACAAAGTCGACGAGCGATTTGCAGGAGTAATTACTGCTTGGCCTAGTATGTGACCAGCATTTGTATTCTGAATCACCTATATTTAATTGCTCGTGTGTTGATTGAGCAATAGACATGCCATTGGCAGTTCTTCTTTTCTGCAAGTATATGGAACACTATCTATGCTTGGCGACAATGGATATCTCGATTCGGAAATTAGACCATGTGTAACTCTAACAAATATGTATTTCTCATGGGAGAACTAACGGTAGAACAGGGACACTGGCATCACTATGTTTCAGGTGATCGCCTTTTTGCTGAGCATTTCAATTTTTACAAAGACATAATATATTTGTATAACCCTATAACTTCAATTAAGAGAAAATCTACAGACCCCAGAACGAATAATCATGGGTATCTGCTAATTGACGCATGTAAAAATAATCATTTTCTCATTTTGACTGGCTTGTCGGTAAAGACAGAGACGTGGGAATATGCACTTTGAAGTCCGAAATATATTTTTTTTAAGACGGCCCTGTACTTTTACTCAACGAGGTGCTTACTGAAGAACTGTTATCTTTCATGAAACTTCATGATCCAAATTTTAATCTGCAAAACTGATAACGCCCACCAGCACACAGCGCTAGTAACACGTCGTAATGTCAAAAATGTGAATGCGCTAGATTGGCCTGCTTATCACCATGAACTTAACCCAATACGCACATTTAGGACGAATTTGGGGCGACAATGAAAATTGTCAACACGCTGGAATTTGTGTAGATCGGATAAAAAAGGGAGGCTAGAAGGCCCACAAGCCACACTTATGCTTTTTTGCCAGTTCAAGTGCAGATACCTCCGCTATTATCTATCAGATATAGCTGGATGAATAACTCGTCCGTGATCTTATAGATACGAGGGTCATTCAATAAGTTCTGTCACTAACGCGTTTTAACAACTATGTGCTCATTGTGAGTGTTGATGTGATGTGAGCTTGGTGTAAGTACAGTATTATGGAGATACACACATAATAATCCGTTAAAATATACTGTAACATGCATAAAAATGGATAGGAAGTGAATATATATACTAATACATTGTCCACGGTGACACACGATACCACACAGTTTAACATAAACTGGTAGAGAATACACATGTAAAATTCACAAGGGTGGATATATGTGTATACGGGCTAAAGCGCCAAATACTTAAGTAACACAACGGTTCCTCTTTATGGCAGCTGACGAAGGAATTTTTATTCCGAAAGATCTTTTGCATACAGGATATTGTTTTCCTGGTAAAGCAGACAATGTTGTCTTAGTTAAAATACTTTATAAGAGATTTTAACATAACTTAGCTAAAGTATTATACTGCCTCCGTGACTAAAACACGGGGAAGGTAGTCTGTAAGGTCAATACAGATAAAGCTCACATATTAGTGTTTCACATAATATAGTTGAGTACACTATACATTGTTGAGAAACAATCGCCTACTCTAATGTGAGCTTGGTGTAAGTACAGTATTAAGGAGATACACACATAATAATCCGTTAAAATATACTGTAACATGCATAAAAAAACACTCGGGGTACGACTCCCCAGTGGGAGCTCGCTAACTGAGAAGGCGAACCCTTTGAGGTCAATTGGGCCCTTTACTGTGGTCAGACGCTTGTCAAACCCCCTCAACAACGGTACCAAATGAAAGAGGGTTTCAATAACATTCCATTGATGGTAAAATGAATGCTGTATCTTTTGTGTGACGAAAGTTATGGAACATTTTATATACATCACTTATACATACTGAGGCATTTTCGTCCTGAGTTTTTTTCAGGTATGTTAACTGTTACTTTTTTTAAATGCCTGTTTCTCTTTAAGTACTTGTCGAAGACCTTTGAAATTTCTCATACATTACCAGTTATATCTGTGCATTACTAGATTCAGAATTTAAGCATGGTAGATGGAAAGGCATTGTCTTAGAAATTAACATTTTAAGCTAACATGTAAAATTAATTTAATGATAAATGGACATTAAATCGAAGGGCAGTCTTCTAAAAAGTGTTTGGATGATCAATATTTTCACTAAACATTGTGCAAAATTCTACAATAATGTGTTGAATATGAAATTTAAACACTGAAGGACTAAGATTTGTAAAAAAATATGAAAACATATTAATACTTTGAGAATAATTACGACATTTAAAAGATATTATAACATTTCCGTAAACAAAATGAAGAAAATCAGTGTTATTTCCGCTAAAATTAAGGGATATGCATTCACTCATATCTGGTTTACAGCAAGACCTTTCCGAATTCTCGACAATCATTTTCATGGATTATAGGCGAATAACAACAGATGGCGTACAAGAAAATTTAAAAGCATAGAATTATTCAGATATTTTTTACAACGTTTTGTAACAAGGACATTTTCAGAGATGCCAGTATCCAAAAGGTGTAGTAGGGGGAGGTAATTCAGGGGAATAAATAACCCGAAATTTTTCATTTTTGTTGTGGAATTTAAGAGAGCGAACCCAGTAGTACTATAAATACACTACTTTATCTCAGTGTAATATCCAGTTCAAAGGACATATTCCTAGTGACAGACCTTTTTGAAGCACCCTCGTATTTAACTACTATGTAAGTTTGATTATGATCGGATAAATAATTGAGGGGATAGAGTACATATGACAAAATCTAACAAATTCAGCTATTATGGATTAAATCTGCCTGGTTAAAAATACACGAAAAATATATTATATATGTATAACTAACAGACTACTGTGTACATTTAGATGCGATATGATAACAATGGTGGGGCTAGAGTGTCCACAAGGAAAACTTAAGCATGTTTTTCTAAATCGAGGGCATATACACCTGCCTTTATCTATCACGTCTGGCTGGTTCAACAACTCGTCCACTATTTAAGTTCGGTTATGATCGGATAAACAATTGAGGGAATAGAGTGTCACACGGCAAAAAATTGCCAATTATCAGCTAAAAGCAATTGAATCTGTGTGTTCAGAAACTCGTCTGAGACCTTATGGACATATAACTACAGTCTAAGTTTGGTTAAGATCAAATGAAAACTGGAGAGGCTAGAATTCCATCAATAAAACGTTAACTAAAGGAAGACTGAAGACGGACAGATGAGGACAACGTGTTATTCCAAAAGATCACCCGGTATTTTGGCAGTGAGCTGAAAGTTGTTATATTCGTACACATATACGGACAACCTTCAAAAAATGCGATCACTATTTTAATGTGCACATTACGCATACTTTTTTCCTTAAGGCCATATAAAATATTTCTGAGTTTACTGTAACTGACCGACTCCTTAAACAACCACCGACTCCTATTTTTTTCTTAAACATGAAGCTTTTCTCATGGAATGTGTGATTTTGACGTTGAATCTGAAAAAATTAACAAACAACATGGCGGCGCCCATCAAGTCTTCGCATGCTAAATTTAAGAGCTTCATTTTGGAACATGTGATCATATACTACAGTAAAATTGTTTAATTGAGTAAATTTTGAAAAGGTCAGTATTTCAAACGTATAAGCAAATAAACTGCCTACTATGTACTGGATTCCTAAATTACATAAAAATCCATATAAGGCTCGCTTTATTTCGAATTCTAGTGCCTGCACCACAACAAACATCTCCAAACCTTTAACTTATTGTCTTACTGCCGTTAAAGATCACGTTAAACTATATTGTGATAAAACTTATGAAAACTCTGGGATTAATTTATTTTGGTCTATAAAAAATTCAGGAGACGTTCATGATAAAATGTTGAAGAAAGGTCAAGTTTCATAAATAAGCACATATGACTTCTCTACACTATATACAACCTTACCACATCACCTTATTAAAGACAAGCTAATTTCTCTTATTCAAAAACATTTGCTAGAGAAAATACTACATTTTTGGCATGTAATAATATAAAAGCGTTTTTTACTAACGGCAGTTTTGACAATTATACTATGTGGACTTGCTATGAAGTTTGTGAAGCACTCATCTTCCTATTATATAATATTTTCGTCAGGTATGGAACCACCGTTTATAGACAAATTGTTGGTATCCCTATGGGTACGAACTGTGCACAACTTGTCGCAGATTTGTTCTTATTTTGCTATGAAAGGGATTTCATGTTGAGTCTTTCACCAGATACCAAGGCAGATGTTATTGAAGCCTTTAATGATACCTCTCGGTATCTGGATGACATATTGAACATTGACAACCCTTTCTTTCCAACTATGGTTAATTATATTTAACCTTAAGAACTTCAGCTTAACAAAGCTAATATATCTGATAATAACGCTTCTTTTCTTGATCTAGATCTCTCGATTGAAAATGGTAAAATAATTAGCAAAATCTATGACAAGAGGAAGACTGAAGATTTTAATTTTGACATTGTTAATTATCCCCACTTGGATGGGGATGTTCCCCGAGCAACTTCTTATGGGGTATATGTGTCTCAACTTATTCGTTTTTCTAGAGCTTGTACTCGAGTTGAGGACTTTAATATTCGTAATCTTTGTATAACTAAAAAGTTACTCAATCAGGGTTACCGTTACCATAAATTTCGTAAAACCTTTGCAAAATTTTATTATCGTAACCCTGATCTTCTTTCCAAATATAAAAGTAATTTAAGGACTCTTCTGCGACAAGGACTATCACAACCTGACTTCTATGGTGATTTGATTTATAAACTTCGTAAGATTCTAGGTCGTGATCACTTTCATACTATCTTTGTTAAAGTTGTTAAAAAGTTTATCAAAAGAGGTTATGACCCTATCATTTTGCAATGTACTGCATGCTTGGTGGTGGACCCTTTTACAGTTCGCCACTATGCTTTCCTCTTTAATTGTGCGATGACCGGACAGGCTGTGGAGCCTATGATGACGACTACCTAAAGCCCATTGGGACGGTGGCGTTTGATGTTTGTCCATGATCTTTCTTGTCGTGCCCTTAATGGTTTATTCTCTTACTGCTCTGGCTTCTGCAAAGTCATTGAGTACCTTCATTGTGGCTTTCTAGGCTATTGTTTTTTTGTATTATATTTACACGAGCATATTTGTGTTTTACTTATATTGCCTATTGATGCTGCCTTGTTGGTTAGAGATTAGATCATGGCGGGGATTTCTTTATTTACACTGTCCTGTTTTAATGGGATGACAGTAGGGTAAGTGTGAGGTTTGGTGCACCCTAGAACCGGTTTAAACCCCCAGTGGCCTACTTTGCCACTGACCGTTCCAAGGCGGTAGCCCTATTGTCAACCCTTTTTGTGTTTGTGATGTCGTTTGCATTTATTATTGCTTTTGCCTTCTTGTTTGTCTGTTTGCGTGTTTGTTTCTGTGTTTTGTGGTTTACTGTCCTCCTTGAATGCTACTTTCCCTGTCCGATCTTTTTATATTTCTTATAATGCAGTAAATTCACAAGTTTTCATTCTTTTGTTCCTGTGCAGGAAATAAAAAACAGACATTGTTACAGGTATTATTTTGTTTGGCCTACGTTTAACCTAATCTATTTGGATGTTCGAAACCTTTCTCTGCAAATATTTCCAACGAGGTAATTTTGAAAAAAACAACAACACCCATTTTCATTGTTTGAAACGTTTTCACTAATAAAAAATAGCAAACAATAATATGAATAGGCACTACATGTGTAACGGGCAATGTACTTCGATAAAATGTAAATTTTGTACAATTAAAGGCCTTATATATATATATATACCTGTCTCTATTTTAATAAGGGTGAGAACTAACTCTAATATGACTTCAAGCAAAATGTGTAAACAAGTATATTTATAAGACCTAATAAAAAAATGCCTGTGTTTACTGCAACATTTTTTGGAAAAAATGGGTAGGTACGTCAGGGTTTTATTTCTTGCCTTTATGGTTTCCAGTAAGAAGTATATATACTTTAAACTCGGGCACAATAAGATACGCGATAGGTTCGAGTGGCAGACTTTAGTTTATATTTAACCGCATATTTTGGCGCAGTTTTTTGTGAGTGTAGTTGAATTTTCGGGCGCTGACAAACTGAACAATGTCGGAATAATTAGATTCGGTTTATTATCAATACAAAAAGAGGATATAAAGCTCTATGCTAGTTATGAGGTTCGAGACCCGAACTCGGGTAGACTCCCCCTGAGGAGCCGGGACCTTTGCCGACGGCTGCCCACTAGTCCCGTTGTGTCATCCAATCTGTAAGTCGGCCCAGTGGCCGTCGGCCGAAGGTCCTTCAACGCTATATCCTTCTATATAACTGTATATAGCTATATGTGTCATTTTCGAAATACCGGTAACGTGGTAAAGTCCAAGTCGCCAGTTGGTACACGTACATGTTCCAGAATACTCTACACATAATGGGCTTTCAGAAAAATAGGGTGTACGAAATTCCCCCTGGGGTGAGGGTTACTCCTACTAGCTTACAGTCTATTTTTCTATTATACCGGCATTATATATTTTTCTAGATTTTAACCCAATACCCCAATGGATTGCAGAAATAAATGATTTTAGTCCTTCTCGTATTTCCACAGGTAAACCGTTATGTTTCTGATCGAAACTAACGACCTGACAAGCGTGTTCGACTGTCACGTCATACAGGTAAACTCCGACAGCTAAAGCTTACATTTGACAAGCGGTATTTTAACGGTTGGTTACATCACTGTCCGTAAGTAAAGTGCGCATAGCCAAATTAATGTCTAATTATTTACTAACCTGTCTTGTTGTCAAAGAAAAGGTTATAAGACCAACAGACCTTTCAACCCGGGATTAACGTCTTCATTAAGAATTTAACCGCGTTCGGTTCCAATTATTTTGAACATTATCAATTTCTGACTGTGGAAAAAGAAATAAGGCATTTTTACCTTACCAGAGAGTACCACTACGCTAAAGAAAGGATCCGCGTTGCCCGAACCGTAGGAGGTTTCAACTAGGTTCCACTTCTGAATCCCGGATGGGGCTCGGGCGAATGTTGGTACGCGCGTTAACGCCCTTTTTCTATGACTCCCGTGATTCTTTAGCTTGTGTCTTCACTGCGGACACAATAAAGATGTGCGCAACTTTCAGAGCGCGCAACAAAATAGGGGCCTAATTCTCATATATACTACTACTAACAGCATCTCCATAAATCATTATTATAATTCAACATCGTCATCATCATCTCATCATCATACCATCCTCGTCATCGTCGTTCTCGTCGTCGTTGCCGTCATTGTTGTCGTCATCATCATCATCATCATCATCATCATCATCATTATTTTCGTCATCTTCACTTAATCGTCATCATTATCATCATCATAATTATCATTGTCATCATCATCATCAAGCACCATTTTCATAATCGATTATTATCGCCTTCGTTATTTAACGACATTATTATTCAGCATCACTAGTATCAGCAATTATCATCACCAGTAATCATCAGCACCATTAATTATCATCATCTTCAGGAGTCGTCATTACATTTATCTTCACACTTATATCATATAAAACTATATTAAACTAGAAAGAATTCGAAGGCGCACCATCGCAAATACCCCCGTTTTCTTCACACAGGTCAATTCCCTTTAACCCTGTATCCATTTGGCATGTAATTGTTTTGCTCGTTCTTTGATACTCAGGTCAGAAATAGTATTATATATGCTTTTCTGTATACACGTAGGACACTGTAAATGAATAAAAAATGGTTAGGATATTTGTGTATTTGAACTTGTGATCCCTATCCCAGTCCAATGGTGACCCTGGAGAAAATTATACTGATATTTCCAAAATCAGTACATTTTATTGAGAAAGAAAAATGGATATTTGACCGAATTTACCACTCTCCCCCACCACCACCCTCACCCCGCCCTCACCCCGCCCCTCCCTCACCACACACACAGCCCCGCTCCACCTAATTCGGCAAACGTCTAAGGTGGAAACACTGAGGAGTATACTTGTATATTTGCCATGTTTAAAAACAAACAAAATAGAAATATGACACTGCCATTGATTGTGGTGTAAACCCTATGACGCCCCTTACACCACCACCACATACACACACTCATACTGGAGAAAAACATATTATTATATTATTATACACTGTAATCCCTTCATCCATCAAAATGTTCGTTTGAGACATAATTAAAAATATAATTGACCCCCTGTTACCCCACCCCATCACCCACCCCCTCCAACCACAGGGAAGACGTCCGATTGTTAAATAATAAATCGTTTGACATGCTGTGTATCTCTTTCATAGACCACTATTATACCAATTAATGTGCAAAAGTATGGAAAAATGACACTGTAATTGAATTATTAATGTTTTTAAAACCCCTTCCCCCAGGCCCCACTGATGACGTAGGAGGAAATACATGTATACAGTGTAATCCCGTCGTTCCATTAGAGACATAATTACAAAAAAATACCCCTAATTTTTCCACCACCCCATCCATCCTGGGCCTCCGGGCAGACTTTCGAGTATCAAGTTATATGCAAACATATGCATTTTAGTGTAATTGACCTTTTGACCCCTCTTAAGGGCCATTGGGTGTGGAGACAAAAATAATGTTGCTTATGCACGCCTTCCTCATATGGTGAAGTCATACTCTAAGTTTGGTATAATTCCCTTCATCGGTTTAGGAGGTGATATGGTAACGGACGGACAGACGGACGGACAAAGGAGGCGATTCTAATATACCTTTTTTTTAAAATACGTGGGTATACTAAAGTTTCAGCTGGCGACCATGCCTGATGTCAGATTCAAATCCGTTGTGTTTAAGAGCCCCTAACTTCACATACATGTCACCCCGGTCAATTTTGTAATCCTTTTAATTCGAAGCAGTTGTCACACAATTGTCTTTTGAACATATTTGTATCTGTGGCAGCCATCTTAGATAGCAGGTCAAATTGACTTTTACTTAGGACAAAATACACATCAAGGGCTTTGAATTTCTCTAAAGTGTATGCAAATAGATAAAAGAGTGTCAGAAGAGCAGACATTTACGGACCATTGCTACCTTTTGCGTGTTTTTTTTTAATCTTTAACATTGAAATGTCTACTTTTATAGAAGATGTAGCGGTATTGTTACCGTTATCGTTGTGAAAAAGGACAAAGGACAAAGCAAAAGAAAAAAAAGAAAAAAGTAAATAAAAAAATGAATAAATAAATAAATAAATAAATGTATAAATAAATAAATAAATAAATAAATAATTAATAAAAAATAAACGAATAAATAAACAAATAAATAAATAAAACGAAATAAAATAATAGGTCAATCTGAATGTTTTAACTTTGCGATTCCGATGTTGCCAAATGAATAGTTTCCAGACTATATGGTTACTGAATTAAACGGAGAAGTTATACACATGTTTCGGGTCGTAGAAATTATATTTACATCTTTCATCTCATATATTACTAAAAATGGACATACAGAACGTATTATCGCCAGTTACATGTATAAGGACAAATTCATTTAATATGCAAGTTGCATACCATTAACAAATATGGGAAATATTTAGTTTAAATACAGAAAAAAGATAGACAGTGTTCGGTATAAGACTTCCATATTTTTACCAAAAAATATTTTTTCTCTCTCTATTGACAATTGTTATGATAAATGGGTTCCTCTTTTTCTCTCCTCCGTTGCTTAATACATTTTAATTTTCTCCCTTTGAATATAACTTATTTCTTGGATTACATACTTGTGTAAAGATACTTTGGGATCAGTATTTAAGAGTAACTGTATCACATTGATGTATATGTTGTGCAATGTAAGAAATCATCTATTGTTCTGCATACATGTATTAGAAAAATAAATATATTGAAATATAAAAAATGAATTATACTAGAATTTGGATTATATGTTATTAAATTGTTTTTCCCGTTTTTTTTGGTTGTTTTCTGCCCTATTTGTTTTCTTTTGCATTTAATTATTTATGTTCATTTATCTCAAACGACGCTCATGTTCATCTGTTTTATTCTTTCATGAATTAATAAACATTTACATAATTTTTCAAAATAACTCGTGTTTTGTCCGTTTAACTAGAGAATGATTTATACATGTATAAACTTAGGTTTTATCACGAAACCAATATTGTTTTCACACGATATTTCACTCACGACAGTTACATGTATTTTATATTTTAAGTAAAATATAAGCATTATCACAAATGAGCGACACAATGATCCATAAAATGAAACAGCATACCTGTATATTTTACCCTTCTCTGAATTTGTAATTATGTTATTCTCCACAGTTTAGAAATGTATAGTGTAACCGTTGAAATATACAACTGAGATAAGCATATACATTATCGAGTTTTGTTGTGTTTTTTGTTTGGTTAAATTCCACGAATATAACGATTTATTTGAAAAGTCAAATTCCACGAATAAACCCTGTTCGACCTTCAAATCTACTTTTGTTTTCAAAGTCGAATACAAGTTTAAACGAACTGCATGTAAATAATTGGTATAGGTTTGTGTAGCTGTCAGTTAGACTTTGTTCTTTATACTTAAGACCCATTGATTGAAAATAATACGTGCATTCTTTAAAATATCGAAGTGCCTCTAACCATAAAGGGTATACCGATAGTTTATATTTATTAATCAATGCACACACAATCATTTAGGTGCAAACAGTTGTTAAGACACGAGCGGGTCCAGAACGTTATTTGAGTGTATCCGGATTAGGCTGTGATATTTATAATAATGAGGTTGTTCCTTTTCTTCAGATGGGTATGTTCAGGCTTACTCTGATAAACAAGACTTGTCGTGTTATATTCTATACTTCGGTTGTTTTTGTATTTTGAAAATATAACTGTTCAAATTAGTTTTCTGTACGTCTTATGTAGCATAGGAGTTATATTTTGGACGTTCGATAATATGATCATATTGAAAAATATGGGGTATCTCTATAGACATAATACCCTTATATCTATACTCTATTGGATCGACGGGAATGCTATGTTTAGCTTTGAATTATAAATGAAGCGCTATACAAAGGGTTTGTATGAATAAATATTTTATCTGCTAATTCTTCGTCGATAAACTTAATTGAAGAGCGGGCGGTCCCGTGTATCGGTCTACCCTCCGAGCACGTTAAAGAACCATAGACATCTATTCGATAATAAGAGTAGGGAACGGTTCCCGGATTCCTTCCCCTCTCTCTGGGGCGGCTCTAAATAACATATACTGTGTTGGTGAGCCGTTAAGCAACATTCAATTCAATTCAATTAATTGAAGAGATTCGCGCAACAATGAAGCGTGAAAGTATATAGTGATTTCGAGAGTGATCGTTAAGGTATACATTAGTGACACGATAACTCATGGAGTCACAACATACCTGTATGTATTGTATGATCATTATACAGTTGTTATATATGCATAGAACTAGAGTAGTTAAGTTTTGATTTTGGTTAATATTGGGCATATTTTAAATCCACAAATATGTATGATTTATCTGGCAACAGGCTTATGGCCAAGACAGAATGACAAGAAATGCTATGCACGCCTAAATGAAGGTTTGGCCAACATCTCGAATGTAGCGATGCAAGGCAAAGTTGACAGGAGGATTAAAGTTGTGTCTTAAGCCCGGTACACACGGTAAGAGTTATCTTATAAGATATGTCTTGTGAGACAAATTGCATCGTGTGTACAGGGGCTTAAGGCACAATTTATGACCTGAAAGATGTCTTCCAGAAATAGAACATGCTCTATTTCCATAAGACAAGATCAAAAGCACCGCCATCCAACCACACATGGTGACACTGTGGCCAAAGTGCACTGCGTTCCAGATTTGAAATAAATTTCGCAGAATAGGGGCTACATGCATTGTAGATTTGTACACGCGGGTATTTTAGTTCATACATAGCAACATGGCAAGAAACTGGACGAATATTAAAATTGATGAATTGATGGGATATTATGAGGAAGAGGAAGTTTTGTGGATAGTCACGCACAAAGACTACGACAAGAAAGATGTATGACAAGGCGCGTTCATTCGTTTACATTCTGGAAAGATCCAGTATGCACTTATTTGAAGGTCACCAGAAAATCCCATAAAATAATCTCAGCGTGTGTACAGGCAATCTCATAAGATAGATTGTATCAGATTTGTCTTATAAGATTTGTCCTATGAGATAATCTTACCGTGTGTACCAGGCTTTACATCACTGATGCTGCTGGTGATAAACAGTTTGGAGTAGAGTAGAATAGGACGTCACTGCCACTCAGACCAAACAGTCGGGAAATGGAGATTGGGTCCGAGGGTTGAACTTCGATCTCTTCGTTGGTAGTTCTAGTGGATCACTGTCAAGAAATAGCTGCGCAGCATCAGATATGAAGTTCGCCAGAACCTGCAGAACCTGGAAGCAGCTGTAAAAGCTCCCAGAAAGTGGAAGAAGACAAATAAGAGTTTATCCTTAAACTATAGTGTTATTATCCCTGATACGTCGTTTTTTATACCACATTATATGACACATGTTGTGCAGTCCATATCTTCCGGAACAGGTTATTATCCGCGTAACGTCCGTTTAAATTGCTTTCCCGTTAAAAAGTAAGAGTTTTGAATCTCTGTCCATTTTTATGAGTTCACGGAATGAAAGGTGTTAACAAAGCGCTCGATTCAGGTATGGGTTTGCGTAATTCCTTCCTTAATATTTTACAAATTTTGTTCAACTAAGTGCACATCCTTCAACAGAATGAGCTCTTTCTTCTGTCACAACCGGTATTTCGATTCATTCAGTACTTTCTTAGACAAGCCCTTCCAAATCTTCATTGTCATACACGTTTTCGTTCATTTTCAATACTTTGGGTTGAGGGCGGGGGTGTTTCTTTGGGGGGGGGGGGGGCGGGGAGGGGTGGGGGGGGGGCTAATCTAAGAAAGTATATTTGACTAGAATATAAATGATTCAACCCCCTGCGCTCTCGTGTGTTGAATGAATAAATGAAATCGGGCGGTACCTTTGTTTACATGATAGATACATTAGAGTACGTGTTGGTTTATCGAATATATTGGTAAGTCATTTAAGCCTTTAATTCACGCCGTTTAAAGTGGTTATTTATTAAACAGACACCTTAAACGTTAGTGCAATTGTCACCAGACACTAGTTACTTATACACCCTCCAAGATATTGAAATACATATAAATCTCAGCATATAATAACTTTGTGCCATAACTTGTTTCTATTGTTCCAAAGGCTTAAAGCAACAGTGTCAATGGGCAATATTTCATTAGACGCTTTAATATTCATACCCCAACCGTTAAGTACATAACACACGCCATGTACCCATAGCTCATTATACACAACAGACATTGTCGCCAATCAGTAACATCTATTGAATTTTCTTGCTTCTATAATGAACTGTTATTGAAGCAATGTATGCGTTTCTTGTCTTGTGTATGTCTTTCCAAATAGATCGCATAGAAAACATGTTTTTCACTTATATTAATGCTCCCTAAAGGAAAGCATATAATTGCATGTAATCCATATGTCCGTCCGGATTTGTTTTAGACCTTAATAATATACTGACAAATTACATATGCGACTGCCGTGAAACCTTACACAATGATAGAGGACAAAGAGAGAAATTTGAGTTATGCCCTATGCAGTTTTAAACTTATAATTCTTCTGCGGAGAATAACTAAAAAAAAGACTAATGGGACTGCAATGAAACGTCATACAATGGTAGAGAGCAATAAGAGAAAGTGGACAGCAAAAGAGTCATAACTCTGTCTTTATATAATAATATATAGTTATTGCCGTTGTAATTGTATACTTATAATTCTTGTCTTAAGCATATCTCAAACGCAACTAATAGCACTGAAATGACACTTCACATGATAATACAGGGCATTGAGAGTAAATGCAGAGCTCAAGAACCATAACTCTTTACTTCTTTTTTTTAATTAGCTCAATTAATTTCGGTTTCACGCCATGACTATGGTTTGTTATAACATGTTTTATTAAAAAGCCGTAACACGTTTTATCAAATTGACAATTTAAGCTTGACACCTGAGTCTCATTTTCTTCTCACGTGTGTATTTATCATTCTTATCGTTTACTACCCTATTATTTCAGGGTGTCTTAGTGCTATGATCCCGTGTTTGCAAATACCTCTGTTAAACAAATATTGGCTATACACGGACATCCCAATCTTATATTTTTAAATAAATTAATTGTATTTATTACGTATACATGGGTTGCATTTAATACTGATATTCCTGTAATGTAGTACTAGTTAGTGTTTAAGATTGTCCTATGTAAATAAGGAGACAACTAGGGATGTCCACTTCATTTAAAATACCGGTACACGTATTATTGTATTTGCGATAAGATTGATAAAAGTGAATCGAATATATCTCCGCTACCAAGCACATACCGCGGCAGATACTTTCAAGATAACAGATGACAAAAAATTATGATATGACAGATATCTCAGACAGTTTTGATGACTTTAAGATTTTTATAAAGTATTTAATATTTCGTCAAAACGAAATTTTGTTTTGGTTATTGGAAGATACAAATTGGGGCTTTTGATTGGCAGACTATTTGTGGTCGGCGGAAGAATCCTTAACTTAATGAAACTCACTCAGAACAAACCAATACAAATGACAAAACTGCACTTTATTTTCATTGCTTCAAATAATCACGAGACACCACCAGTTGTCACAGGATGACCTTAGTGGTTGGGCTAACTCAGGAAATAATCAATGACGGTGAATGCATTTACATAAGTTTAATGCAACTTTTAAAATATGTTTAATATATATACAATTATCAAAAAAATACAAGCGAATACACAAATGAACTATGAAAAGAATGTTCTCATGAACGTTTAAGACGTTCTTAGTATTGTTATAAATACTGAATGTCTAAGACACTAAAGTGTTGTTAAAGCTATAACAATGTTGGTCTAGCGCGATAACTGTGATGCGCGAGAGCTCATGAAGATGATGGTGCGCGAATTCAATGGATGATTGTCATCAAATGCCTTCTGTAAGGGTTGATGACGCGATGCAATGATAGTTAACCTCCACTGAGATTGTGAGTGATATTCCTCCAGTGAGGACTGGTAACGGGCCCACCTTGTGTCCCGGGGGTTGTCGTTAGTAAAACCTGGCCATGCTGCGCAGGTACGGGGACCGTCTCCACCGCTCGTAAACGTTAATCGTGGAAGCTTAGCTCCACTCCTGGATATCCAAACCTAGATGGCTTACTCCAACCCTGGATGGCTTATATCCTGGATGGCTTATTTCTAACCCTGAATGGCTTAGGCTGTAATTATACATACGTTTTAGATGTCGGTTGACAAACATAACAATCTTGCATAATTATCATTACCCAAAAAAAATAATTATTCAATCAATATATGTAAGTTGTACTAATGATGAGTAGCAATGTATACATATTCTACAACGCCATGTATACGCTATGTACGTCGCTGTTAATCAATGCCCCTAATACATGTAATATAAACATGATCAAATTACTCATATATTACACTCACTGAGTTATGCATGCACGCATTTATTCTTGTCATTCATCTCATTGTTAACTAATGTTAACAATCGTGTATTACAATCACTGAGTTATACGCCAACGTTAACTAATGCACCTATTATCCACTGTTATCAAATTAATATTGTTTTACAATTAATGATCAATTACAATAATTACATCTAATAAAGTAACTTCACAATCATATGCTAGTCTAAAGTTATGTTTGAGAAACATCAATGCTAACCGGATGTCGTAACCGCCAAACAAGATGGCGCCGCCCACCGAATACACATGTACGATAAAAGGTTAATAAAACTACTAACCACATGTTGCCTATGAATTTTGCCGTCCAATCTCTGTTCCAACAAAGTTTTATCGATCATCCCGGCGAGATCTAGAAGACAATGGGTTTTATAGCAAACATTACGCCCAAATCATTATTTCCCCCGTTCAGTCCGTGACAAACGTGGCTAAATCTGCAGTATTGAATCTACACGAGAGGTCCCTTATACAACTTTGCCGTTTAAGGAAAATATACCTATACGTTTACATGCATTAGCACAAAACTAAACTTATGACACGGCCTCTCTGGTGGCCACTTAAAATGTGCACGCTTTTATGTGTTACATGGATAGATCATGAATATTGTGAAATTGTTTCAACTCGAACAATAGATTTGGGTGTAACCGATAACTTACAAGAGCTATGTACGACCAGTACGCTCTACCCGTGACATTTTGTGACAGTGATGCGTTTTTCAAAATATCTATGGACATTTGTTTTGTCATTTAATTGAGTGTAGGAGTATCGACAAATGCATGTTTCAAACTTTCACTATTTTATTAGCTGTTATAAAAAAGCAAACGATTTAATTTATGACATATTTTCTTTAGATAATTTGTATATTTCCATTTCATATAAAAGCAGACGGTAATAAATAATAATGTTTGTTTATCTTACGCACTTAACAAGTATTATTTCTTATGGATCGTTGATACAATTATATTTCGTATGTCTAATAACTATTAATTGGCCATTATTTCGCTTTTCACAGAAAGGTGTTTCTAGAGCTTGTACTCGAGTTGAGGACTTTAATATTCGTAATCTTTGTATAACTAAAAAGTTACTCTATCAGGGTTACCGTTACCATAAACTTCGTAAAACCTTTGCAAAATTTTATTATCGTAACCCTGATCTTCTTTCCAAATATAAATGTAATTTAAGGACTCTTCTGCGACAAGGACTATCACAACCTGACTTCTATGGTGATGTGATTTATAAACTTCGAAAGATTCTTGGTCATGATCACTTTCATACTATCTTTGTTAAACTTGTTAAAAAGTTTATCAAAAGAGGTTATGACCCTATCATTTTGCAACGTATTGCATGCTTGGTGGTTGACCCTTTTACAGTTCGCCACTATGCTTCCCTCTTTAATTGTACGATGACCGGACAGGCTGTGGACCCTATGATGACGCCTACATAAAGCCCATTGGGACGGTGGCGTTTGATGTTTGTCTAGCTCTTTCTTGTCGTGCCCTTAATGGTGTATTCTCTTACTGCTCTGGCTTCTGCCAAGTCATTGAGTACCTTCATTGTGGCTTTATAGGCTATTGTTTTTTTGTATTATATTTACACGAGCATATTTGTGTTTTACTTATATTGCCTATTGATGCTGCCTTGTTGGTTAGAGTTTAGATCAGGGCGGGGATTTCTTTATTTACACTGTCCTGTTTTGATGGGATGGCAGTAGGGTAAATGTGAGGTTTGGTGCACCCTAGAACCGGTTTAAACCCACAGTGGCCTACTTTGCCACTGACCGTTCCAAGGCGGTAGCCCTATTGTCAACCATTTTGTGTTTGTGATGTCGTTTGCATTTTTTATAACTTTTGTCTTTTCGTTTGTCTGTTTGCGTGTTTGTTTTTGTGTTTTGTGGTTGACTGTCGTCCTTGAATGCTGCTTTCCCTGTCCGATATTTTTTATCCTTTTTCACTTTGTAAATTACATATATGAGTCTATTAGTAAAAACACTTTAAATAAATCTTTCACCTCTTCGGTTACGTTCTGCGTCCTCAATACAAATTCCACAAAATAACATTTCTTATAACTAAACAATATGTACGACTTAAGTTCGCCACTATGCTTTCCTCTTTAATTGTACGATGACCGGACAGGCTGTGGACCCTATGATGACGCCAACCTAAAGCCCATTGGGACGGTGGCGTTTGATGTTTGTCCATGATCTTTCTTTTCGTGCCCTTAATTGTGTATTCTCTTACTGCTCTGGCTTCTGCCAAGTCATTGAGTACCTTCATTGTGGCTCTCTAGGCTATTGTTTTTTTGTATTATATTTACACGAGCATATTTGTGTTTTGCTTATATTGCCTATTGATGCTGCCTTGTTGGTTAGAGATTAGATCATGGCGGGGATTTCTTTATTTACACTAGCTGTCCTGTTTTAATGGGATGACAGTAGGGTAAGTGTGAGGTTTGGTGCACCCTAGAACCGGTTTAAACCCCCAGTGGCCTACTTTGCCACTGACCGTTCCAAGGCGGTAGCCTTATTGTCAACCCTTTTGTGTTTGTGATGTCGTTTACTTTTATTATTACTTTTGCCTTCTTGTTTGTCTGTTTCCATGTTTGTTTCTGTGTTTTGTGGTTGACTGTCCTCCTTGAATGCTACTTTCCCTGTCCGATCTTTTTATATTTCTTACACCTTTACATCTTCATTCGCCAACCTCGTTTCATGTTCCTTCTAATAATATTACCAGGATGTTTAATAATGGCTCAACATTTTCAGCTACTCCTCCAGGATCACCTGATTTAAGGAAATACCATATAAAGTCTCCTTTCAGAAATCGTTTAGTTCATTCATGACGCAGGGTATTGCCCCCTATTAATAAGTGCAATGCTAAGACTGCAGTTGTTGCAATTATTTATCTTGTAAGTCCAACATTAATTTAGCTGTAAATGGTAGAATTGTTAATGTAGTATGTCTAGCTTCAAATGTTGATTGACTGTAACAAGATGGACCAAGTGGAGACAACTCACCAAGGGAGAATCAAGAATAAATAAATTTACAAATTTATTTACAACAAGATGAATATATATACAAATGAATACAAATGACAAAGTAGAAATATCAAAGTTTTAAATCATGTTTAAAAGGATGTTCACTGCATTAGATGAAACTGTTCGGTTTTAATCAAGACTGAATATCTGATATCTGTATTTATGATATATCTATACTACACTTCTCAAAACTGCTAACTACACCGCTCACGTTTTGGGTTATATATATCGATGGGTTGAATGTTTTTCAATAAAATAAAAAGGAAATACCAATTCAATCATTTTTACATCATTTCATTTTATTGTTTTCATGGGCAATGCTAGAACTAAACCACAATAAGCAATTACAAACGACCCATGTAAACACTAAAGTCACACTTTTCCCATATCTACATGTAGATATGGGAAAAGTGTGACTTTAGTGTTTACATGGGTCGTTTGTAATTGCCTATTGTGGTTTAGTTCTAGCATTGCCCATGAAAAAAATAAAATGAAATGATGTAAAAATGATTGAATTGGTATTTCCTTTTTATTTTATTGAAAAACATTCAACCCATCGATATATATAACCCAAAACGTGAGCGGTGTAGTTAGCAGTTTTGAGAAGTGTATATCACACGCTATCTTATCTCTCAAAGCTATATCTAGCTGAGTCCTTCCGGTACAGTTCCCGGCACTAACACTTCACTCCCGCATTATTGCATCCCGTCCTTAGCGGTTGCTATTCGTCCGGTACACTTCCGGTGACGTAATCCACACGCGACGCCCACTCGCACGATCCTCTCCGGCGATGGCCCAAGTCCCGGTATTACACATCCGGTGACGTTATCTGCGTAACCAGGCCCTCTTGCCTAGCGTCTCCGTGGCTACCGTCTGGTCTGTCCCCCAAATGGCGAATGATGTCGTTCCCGCGTCCTGTGACTGCGTTCCCAACCGACGACCCGTAGACCATGCTCCCGACGATACGCTCTACATGCTCGACGCTCATAGCGTATGCGTACGCTCCTAGCGTATACGGCTACAAAATATATACCCAGTCTTGCAATGTTATCACAACATGTATTTTATAATAACGCAAAGCAATCTTTATTCAGAATGAATAAACCCGAATTATAAACCTTCTTCGAATATACATTATGCTAAACTTTAACAAACGTGTGAAACAATTACAGATGTAATTTATCGACAATGAAATCTCACATTCCTAAATGTAACGCAAAACTTACAACATAATAATTCAATCATAGACTGAATGAATAATTGGTTTTACACCCCGTAACAAATTATAGGCTATAATGGTACAGCGACCTCAGAGTGATTGAATAATAATGACAATATGAAAACCAACCTCAAAGAGATTATACTGCACAATAAACAATAACCACTTATGCAATAACGTAATGACAGTTAGAAACCTCCGTAGAAAAGTACCTACAATCTGCATCGCGTATACCTTACTATCTACAGAACAACTGGCATTATCAGCAATGTAAATATATGCCCCGATAATCTTATTAGACCATACTTGCTAAAATATTCTGACGTTTGGAAACGTACACGAATTAAAGACAATATCCCGCTAACTATCTACGGATTTTACCGACAGATATTTACTTCAGAACAACAATTTAAATACGACAACAATTTACAACAAATAAAATAGAATCGACTTACCCTTTGCCGTAATGATATTGGCCACTGACTATTCTGGATAATGGCTTGCGATCCTGTGACAAGTTCTTACGATTTCGACACCCATATATACCTGGTGAAACACGCCATCCATGCAAATGTCATGTTACTCGGACTGCTCGGACTGCACGTAGTGTCGCAATAAGAATTCTATACATTTATTAGGCCCGTACTGGTAAATACTTGCAAATTTACTCATAATACACAGCTTGTAAAATCATAACTTTCTTAATAGTTGATGGATTTTGATGAAATAAACGCCAAAACAACTTATTCTTTATCAATAGAATGAATCTAGTAAAATATCATTTACTAGATATAGGCATCGATTAAAAGTGATGCGCTTGGCAAAAATCTAAGAAAATTCCTATTCAAAATCAGGGAAAATGAGGCCCCGACAAACACAATTAAAAACTCTAAGTAAATATGCACTCATTTTGTTACATTGACGTACATCTCACGTCATTTATGTTCTGACATTAAATGCACCACGTTGCGGTATACAATATATTGGACAAATAGGCCGATCTTTAAAAGTTCGATTTTGTGAACATAAATATAATACAGGTAATCATAAAAAGTTAAACATTACGTGTACCAACACTTTCGTCAGGTCATACTTTTAGTAACGTTATTGTTCAACCGGTTGAATATATAATGTATGATGATG